>CM065704.1:6558898-6568898 GCA_017654935.2 Phymorhynchus buccinoides
TGCCTCCGGGCATTGCCTCCAGGATCGTTCCCACCATCTTTATAATTATCTACTAATGTCCCATATGTGTCTGTTTCAGACCGGAGGACGTTAAACGGATTTTCATTCATCAGTGGTATAGTTATTTCACAAACAGTAGACCTAAAAGTGTGTTGCCTTTATCTTGTGGTGGATACAATGCGTCGTGTACCTAGACATTACACGCACAGCAGGAGAGCAGAGTTATCTGTTCTTACCATGGCTTGGTATGAAAGTAATGATAAAACAACTTTTTTTTCTTTTTGTTTGTTTGTTCTTGCTCCATATCGGTCGCCGTTAGAAGCCACTTGATTGGCTGAAAGTCAGGCACACTCAGCCAATCGAATAGAGCGTGTTATAATCCCAGCGACCTTGACCGCCCACCCCAGCGTGATGGAAAAGTTTGTACACACACAAAAAAATAACCTGACCTCATTTACCAACAAGCAACCCCCCCCCCCCCCTCCCCCCCCCTGAGAAGGCCCGAACTAGGGCCTACAATGCGAATCCCTATCGTATCCAGAACTTATTCTTTTGACTAGTATCTGTTTGCCTGTGATTCTAACGCTCTATAACCCGCTTTGTCACAGCACCAACAGAGGAATGTAGTTTTTACGATTCATTGAGCAGACGACACAATAAATAATATGCTAATGAGCACGCGGGCACAGCAGCGAGTTGCCGTTATGGGGGGGGCGACCAAGACCGACCTTTCAGACAGAAACATGAGCCACCAAGCCAACACAAGCAGCACAGTCTGGGCACGTTGGCATTGTATAACTTCGTGCAATATTTTTTTTGTATTCGATTGATGGGGCCCGTTTTCTCTCCACATTCATGAACCTGATCGATCGATGCGTAGTGGAGGCTGGCGCGAGGCGTGTGCACGTGCGGGCAGCGTGCATGCATGCAATGATGCAAGATCGCCGAGATGTCCAGGCCTAGCTAGTAGGCGTAGTAGTAAATCTGTTTAACGTCCTCCGGTCTGGAACAGACACATATGGGACATTAGCAGATGTAAGGATGGTGGGAACGATCCTGGAGGCAATGCCCGAAAGCAGTGCAACACCAGTAAAGTCCCCAAGGCTCCCAATCGTCCCGCAAAACAAGGAGTCCAAGGGACTCCACTTACAGTATAGTGTCCTAGAGGCGGGATAGAGGGTCCCAGCGGCATTGCAAATGCTAAATATTTTTTCTAGTGCATCCATGGGACCCCCTGCACATTCTTTTAAAGGGTCCTTGAGAATTTTAATGCTTCATAGACCCCCAAATGGGGGTCCCTGGGAGCCCTGGTCCCGATTTTTTTATATAACAATACTGATAGGTTTTTTTGCAAAAAACAGCAATGTAGACCTAGCTAGTGTTCTTAAAAATAAGTTATCAAACGGTTAGGGTTAAATGGAAAAAACGCGTGCATCAAACGCATACACGATGATGCAAAATATAGCTGAGATAATGGTTTATACTGTCTTTGAAAACGAATCATCAAACCGTTAGAATAGGCCTACGGGGTTTTTTTTTTAAAAAGGGGGGGGGGGGGGGGGGGGGGGGGGGATGCGTGCACCAAGCTATCAAACACGATTAAAATGGAAACTGCACGCATATAATTTAAACGCCTCCACAATGATACAACACAACCTTGTTTGTCACACATTTTGTATTTGAAATCAGTTCATTAAAATGGAAAAGACGTCTAGACCACACAAAAATCGCATGCCCAGAAAATTATTTTAAAACTTGGATGGTGCGCCTCTGGCTGCGACGCACTCTCCTGGTGGGAGCAACCCGAATTTCACAGACGCCTCTGTGACTATAAAGTGCTGTACCTAACCTAACCAAACCAAGATGATGACTAAACACAAGCCTGATCTGAGCTAGTGTTCTTCAAGATGTGCCACCCCCCCCCCCCCCCCCCCCCTGCATTTCTCGGTTAATTCCAATTTCCCGTTTTTGCCTTTCTTACCAAACATAAAGCTGTATTTTATTAACCTTTTTAGCTAATAACCTTTTTGGAATACTAACCCTATCCCTAGGCCATTATCTAATAGGACCCCCCAACCCCCCCCCCCCCCAAACCCCCCCCCCCCCCCCCCCCCCCCCCCCCCCCCCCCCCCCCCCTACCCTATGTATTGCAGTACACGGCGCCATTTGTCACAGTCGTGGTTCATTGCGTTTTCCCGTCTTATAGAGAGGGGGGGGGGTTAGGGTTAGGGTTAGGGTTAGTATTCCAAAAAGGTTATTAGCTAAAAAGGTTAATAAAATACAGCTTTATGTTTGGCAAGAAAGTCAAAAACGGAAAATTGCAATTAACCGAGAAATGCAGGGGGGGGTGGCACACCTTTACCTTTACCCAAAACTGGAATGTAGAAATCATGCCAGTTTGGTTGTAACCTTGATAGTATGGTAACAGACCTAACTAAGTGCTGTTACCAGGGCTCAATCGTCCCGCAAAACAAGGGGTCCCAGGGACTCCTTCACTTACAGTATAGAGGGTCCTAGAGGCGAGAATGATGGTCCCAGTGGCATTGCGAATGCTAAAAAGATTGTTTCTAGTGCATCCCTGGGACCCCCTCCAAAATCATTTAGAGGGTCCTTTAGAATTTTAGAACATCTGGGAGCTCTGATTACTGTACTACAGTAGAACCTCCCTTATTTAAGACCTCAAAAAATCATCCAACATGAGGTCTTATAAGGGAGAGTTTTTATAAGGGGGGTGGTAATTTTAATACTTACAAAGAAGGGCAATGTTTCAGAGAAGTAGGTCTTATAATGGAAGGTTTTATAAGGGAGGTTCCACTGTACAAACTACTAGTTACTAACAATTATTGCTCACATAAAGTAAACAGGACCCAAGTAAACTTAGTGTCAGAAAACAACCCAAACTGACAAAGTCTACAAGAGCTATATTTATGGGCCTGAATAGACCCCCCCTCTCTTCCTTACAATGATTATTGTTTAAAGTAATATTCTGAAATGTTGTGTACTTGTAATACTTGGACCAAGTTTTATCGCACACCCACACCCACACACCCCTGTCCCGTGTATTTTGGCCAAATGCCAAAGTGCATTAAAATGATCAGTGTTATCTCTCTCTGTATCTCTGTATCTCTCTCTCTCTCTGCTTAGAACCAAGGACATATCTCACATATCCCTTCACTCCTACAACCTCCAATCATGGAATTCTACACAAACTCTGACTTACATGGTAAGTACTGTACTCGCTTATGTATTGAATTAAACCTGCATACTGATCAATACAACTTAGGCCACAAGTTGAAAAATTCTAAGTTTCAGTTTTCTTTAAAAATAAGCCGCCTCACACTATCCAACCTTGTTAGTGGAAAGAAAATTCAGTTGTGACTCTTCAACTACTTGTGGCCATGTGCCATCTTCACTATCAGCAAGCATTGGCTGTATTCCCACAACTGCCTGAGTGAGTTGCAAGAAAATGATGCAGACTTTGCCAAGTCCTTCCAACCTGGTTGGAAGAGTTTCAACTTTCATCCAACCAAAATTTGCATTTGTGATTTCTACTCACTCTGTCAAAAGTAAGGAAAACTGTGGAAAGGTCACAACCATTTTCATCCGAGTTGGTTGGACCATGTGAGGCGGCCTTAAAGACCCACCAGGTCACGTGTCAAAATCACGGGTTTCATGGGTTTTCCCTCTTATAGCTGGTAAGAAATCTTGTTTTGACCAGGTTTGACTCCCATACAAATGCCCCCAAATTCAAAACGAAACATTTTAAAGAGGCCTTAATTTTAAGTTGGGGGTATTTGTATGTGGGTCACAGCTACCCAGAAAAAAACCAATGGACTTAATCGTGGTGGGTCAATGTGTCAAACACCCCATGACCTAACACACACATATATACACAGTCAAACTGAACCCCAAATTTCCATCCAAAGTTCCCTGCGCCAAAACTACTGTTTCCACGCACGAACAGTTTGTTCGGATCGCGTTGATTGGTTGGATTGTAACTGTTCGGATTGTAATTTGCAATGCCACACACAATTGATTTGATTGCTAAAACACATAGCACTATTAAAACAGCACCCAGAAATCCTGTGTCCCGGCTTTCTATTTGAGCAACACAGCTGCGCTGCATTTAGGGTAGTCTTTGTACATGGTGATTTGCCGGTTGTTTTTATTTCCATAAACTGTCCCTGTGTGGAGTTTTGCACTGCAGGAAGGGAAGGGAACACAACAGAGGAACTCTGCACCAGGGAATTTAAAGACCCACCAGATCACGTGTCACAATCACGGGTTTCACATGTTTTCCCTCTTATAGCTGGTATTAAGAAATCTTGTTTTGACCAGGTTTGACTCCCATACAAACGCCCCCAATTTCAATACGAAACATCGTTTTAAAGAACAGCCTCAATTTGAAATTGGGGGAATTTTATGTGGGTCACAGCTACCCAGAAAAAAACCAAGGGACTTAATTGTGGTGGGTCAGCGTGTCTTTACCGTCTGATATTCACCATCAGCACAACACAATAAGATTTCCTTTCTCTTTCACGAGCACAAGATACTATTTAATTTGTATGGTTATTACCGCAAGCAAAACACAACACGGTTTGTTTCTCTTTCACAACGCAATCACGGTGCAAGGGTCCAGGGACTAATTTAACCCTTTCACCGCCAAAGTCGCATTTTAGCACCACAGTGATTTAACACCTATGCCACTAAAAGTCATCAAATTGGGGTCTATTATCCACAGACCCTATTGTCTTAGTTTTGGGAAGTAAGGATAGACCTTATTTTATGTCACAGAAGAATCCCTAATACTGCAGATGGATTTTGTTCTCTACCCAGGTAAATGTAATGGAAATATTTGGCTGAAATATGGCTGGCGGTGAAAGGGTTAATGGTAATGTCTTGTATACTCTTAGTTTGGCTGCTGCGAATGTGTGTGTCAATCAAACATTTGTTTAAGCCAACAGTAATGTCACATTTTATCACAAACAATGCAAAAGCAACATCTTTTTTCTCACTCTCTCAATAGTAATGTCTCATTTTATCACTAGCAACACAAAAGCAACATTTTTTCTGTGAGGCTAACTCTCTCAATATCACACACTCATTTTATCACAAGCGACACAAAAGCGACATTTTTCTCTCACTCTCTCGGTCATGTGCGCAGAAACCAAAGAACAAGAAGACGCATCCGATTTATCAGCAGCAGCATCCACTTACACACAGCACACACTACACACACGCAGGCATGCACACACATAACACACAGCTGCAAGGAGCTGGGGGGAGTGGATGGACGGATAGATAATTTCAAAGCTTCACACACAACTGTCCTTCACAAGCCATTACCGGACAAGTGTCCTTCACATAATGATAACATTACTGGACAAGTGTCTGACATAACATTACTGGACAAGTGTCCTGGACATAATAACATTACTGGGGACAAGTGTCCCTGGCATAACATTACCGGACAAGTGTCCTTCACATAATGATAACATTACTGGACAAGTGTCCCTGACATAACATTACTGGACAAGTGTCCCCTGCATAACATTACTGGACAAGTGTCCCTGACATAACATTACTGGACAAATGTCCCTGACATAACATTACTGGACAAGTGTCCCTGACAACATTACTGGACAAGTGTCCCTGACATAACATTACTGGACAAGTGTCCCTAACATAACATTACTGGACAAGTGTCCCTGACAATGATACTAGTATATACTGGACCCTGGCAAGACATTACTGGACAAATGTCCCCTGATATAACATTACTGGACAAGTGTCCCTGACATAACACTACTGGACAAGTGTCCCCTGACATAACATTACTGAACTAGTGTCCCTGACATAACATTACTGGACAAGTGTCCCTGACATAACATTACTGGACAAGTGTCCCTGACATAACATTACTGAACAAGTGTCCCCTGCATAACATTACTGGACAAGTGTCCCTAACATAACATTACTGGACAAGTGTCCCTGACAATGATACTAGTATATACTGGACCCTGGCAAGACATTACTGGACAAGTGACCCCTGACATAACATTACTGGACAAGTGTCCCCTGCATAACATTACTGGACAAGTGTCCCTGACATAACATTACTGGACTAGTGTCCCTGACATAACTACTGGACAAGTGTCCCTGACATAACATTACTGGACAAGTGTCCCCTGACATAAATTACTGGACAAGTGTCCCCTGACATAACTTTACTGGACTAGTGTCCCTGACTTATTGAAGGGGGACAGTAAACTACTAGATCATACACAACACTGTTGTCCTGCCTCTGACCAAAACGGTTGCACAACAATTTTTTATCAGCGGCCAAAAAGCAAAGTGAGAGTCCAGTAAGATTTGGGATAGTGCGTTGTGGATTTGTTCACCTTTAGGCAATCGTCTCCAGCAGTAACTATTATCTATTTCTGTTTTCATCAAAGGGAAGAGTGCACAGTTACTATTTCTGTTTTCATCAAAGGGAAGAATGCACAGTTACTATTTCTGTTTTCATCAAAGGGAAGAATGCACAGTTACTATTTCTGTTTTCATCAAAGGGAAGAACGCACAGTTACTATTTCTGTTTTCATCAAAGGGAAGAACGCACAGTTACTATTTCTGTTTTCATCAAAGGGAAGAAGCGCACAGTTACTATTTCTGTTTTCATCAAAGGGAAGAACGCACAGTTACTATTTCTGTTTTCATCAAAGGGAAGAACGCACAGTTACTATTTCTGTTTTCATCAAAGGGAAGAAGCGCACAGTTACTATTTCTGTTTTCATCAAAGGGAAGAACGCACAGTTACTATTTCTGTTTTCATCAAAGGGAAGAACGCACAGTTACTATTTCTGTTTTCATCAAAGGGAAGAACGCACAGTTACTATTTCTGTTTTCATCAAAGGGAAGAACGCACAGTTACTATTTCTGTTTTCATCAAAGGGAAGAACGCACAGTTACTATTTCTGTTTTCATCAAAGGGAAGAACGCACAGTTACTATTTCTGTTTTCATCAAAGGGAAGAATGCACAGTTACTATTTCTGTTTTCATCAAAGGGAAGAGCGCATAGTTACTATTTCTGTTTTCATCAAAGGGAAGAGCGCACAGTTACTATTTCTGTTTTCATCAAAGGGAAGAGCTGCATCAAAGGGAAGAATGCACAGTTACTATTTCTGTTTTCATCAAAGGGAAGAGCGCACAGTTACTATTTCTGTTTTCATCAAAGGGAAGAGCGCACAGTTACTATTTCTGTTTTCATCAAAGGGAAGAGCGCACAGTTACTATTTCTGTTTTCATCAAAGGGAAGAATGCACAGTTACTATTTCTGTTTTCATCAAAGGGAAGAGCGCACAGTTACTATTTTTGTTTTCATCAAAGGGAAGAGCGCACAGTTACTAATTTCTGTTTTCATCAAAGGGAAGAACGCAGTCTGGAAGACCCAGCAGCATGGAAGACTGCTGTCTGTATCTGTGTCCATGGAGACATTGCACAACAGATCATGTATATATATATATCCATGGAGATGACCACAGAGTCTGAGATGTGCTAAAGCCGCAGCCGACCAACATAAACGATCCTCACGAGAGGTGGTCGCCCACCTGCATCATTGCTGGCACAACCAATCTTCTTTCCCTGTTGCGGGAGGGAGCGCGTTTCAAACTAGCGAGACCCAAATCTTAGGATAGACTGTTATGCTTTTAAAGCCGCACCAGGGTTATAAAAAAGGAGGGAAGCAAAGCCAGTGGCCTCATTTCGTGTCGGTGCTGCTGATAGTAGAACTTAGCCCTTCTTTTTTCCCTATTGTGCGAGGGGGGGGGCACAGCCTCGCACGCTGCGTCGTGTGTGTCGGAATAGCGTGACCGATCGACCCCGATTCATTGGGTCGGGTGTTTTGGCTTTAAGCACACACACACACCGCTATGGGCATGGGCAGGACTCCTGTCCGTTCCCACTCTCGCTGTTGTTGCTGAACACTCACACCATGAACATCACACACCCAGGGCTCCCAATTGTCCCACAAAACAAGGGGTCCCGGGACTCCTTCACTTACAGTATAGAGGGTCCTAGAGGCGGGATAGAGGGTCACAGTGGCATAGCGAATGCTAAAAAGAATTTTTCTAGTGCATCCCTGGGACCCCCTACACATTCTTTTAGAGGGTCCTGAAGAATGTTAGTGCTTCGTAGACCCCCAAATGGGGGTCCCTGGGATCCCTGACACCACTAGCACTATGCTTTTATGGACATGGGTAGGACTCCTGTCCATTCCCTCTCTCGCTGTCATTGCAGAACACTTACACCATGAACATCACACACCACTTGCACTATACGTTTATGGACATGGACAGGATTCCTGGCCCTCCCCACTCTCGCTGTCATCAGCGCCGGTGCTGCTGCCCGTGTCCTGGGAGAAGGAGTCCGTGGTGTAGTCCGTCGTGTGGTCCGCCGCCAGGTGGTCCGCCAGCTCCGCCAGGTGGTCCGCCAAGTCTGCCAGGTTGTCCTCGTCAGGACTCTCGTGGATGGTGCCCAGGTGGGAGAGCGTGGACACCGTCCTGGGACGCTTCTTGTGGGGGAGGGGCTTGTGCTTCCTCTTCCCCTTGACGGGCAGCGCGGCCTTTGCTCTGGGCACGGGGTTGTGGTGGGGGGGCCTCGAGGAGGAGGAAGCCCTGGTGGAGGAGGAGGTGGTCCTGCTCCTGATGAAGTGCAGCAGGGAGTTGAAGAGCCCCTTCTTGCCCCCCCTGTCCCTCCCCCCGGCCTTCCTCAGGTCGTCCTGGCCCTCCGCCAGGGAGGCGCAGCTGCGCGTTTCCGGCGGAGACAAGGGGACGGGCACCGACGTGCGCATGTTGGGCAGAGAGGCTGACAGCAGGGGGGAGGGGGCGGGGGAAAGGGAGGGGGAGGGCGGGGCGCTGCTACTGGCGCTGGCGCTGGCACTGGTGCTGCCGCCTTCTTGGGGGGCGGTGACCCGGGATTCGCAGAGCACGGGGAGGTTCTTGGAGGCGTCGGCCTGGATGATGTAGGTGTAGGTGAAGCCCCGGCGGTCCCTCATCGTCACCTTGTACGTTTTGGTGCTCCCCCCCTCTCCACCCCCGCCTCGCCCCGGCCGGCCCCCGTCCGCGCCTCCCTTGGCAGCCCCCCCTCGCCTGGCCGCCTGCCGCTTGTGGGCCGGCTTGACGAAGGGCATGTAGCCGTGAGTGGCGTTAGGGTACATTGCCATGATGATGATGAATGGTGATGCACACAGTGACACACACAGAGCTAGACTAGCACGATTATAGATCCGTCTATTGTCTCTACAGCATCCACTCCACTTCACAACTTGTGGACCGGTATGTAGGCCTAGCCGCGGATAGCACTACTGCCAGTACTGGGGCACATAATCGTAGCTCTTGTGACGATGGCGAGCATCCACAGCGAACAGACGCACAACCAGTAAGTCTGCTTGGGACAATAAAAGTCTAGTCTCATTCAATTTATGGCCAAATCTCACCGCACTTGAGCCATGATGGCGCTAACCGTCAACTGAACATACACACACAAAACCACTAGGTACTTGGGCCTATAATTAAAAAGTCTGTCACCGACACTCGCCGTACAAAACAGGTTGTGACCCGGCTTGTAGAGAGAGAGAGAGAAAAAAAAGCATTCGGTCCTAGGCTAAGCCGTGGGTGTGTGTTGGTGTAGACGACATGGCCAAGCCGAGCAACGGCGAAACATGAACGCGGCTAATAGAAAGAGCACTGGTGTAGATCTGCCTGTGCTCTCCACTCCACTGCACTGCACTGCACGGCTGGACAGGTCAGCAAGGTCAGCTCAGGTCACGCCCTTCCTCACGTAATAACAACAATAACAATAACAAACGGTTCGCCTATGGTACTGTCTGGCTTGTACGCACATCCACTGTCTGGCATCCACTGCGCGTGCCTCGGCTACAGACAGGGGGCGAAGTGGGCCAATAGGCTGCCCGCTCGCGCTCCGTGTCTGTCTAGACTGGGC
>CM065704.1:6581398-6603898 GCA_017654935.2 Phymorhynchus buccinoides
AGTTTTTATGGCGCGCCAAAGATACAAAACTCTATCTAGCAGTTCGACAGAGTTTAAAAACCCTATCGAACTGTTAGATACAGTTTATAAACTATAGCTAGCAGTTAGATAGAGTTTCAAAACTCTGTCGAGCAGCTAGATAGAGTTTCTCGTCGTAAAACTCTATCGAATGCGCCATTTTGATACTTTTTTTAAACGAAGCATTTCATTGGTAGATAGGACTAGTATCTTTGACTGTGATCTACACCTAGCCTAATAGGTGGCATTCTAATAATAATAAATGTTGATGTTTTTAATCATTGAAATAGATTTCATTTACTTTTAAAAGGTGCACAAATTGAAAACTGAGACTTCAAATTCAGCTGCCATGTTTGTTTGACTACATGTAGGGACCTAGGCCTATCGATTTATTCAAATTCACGGGTCACTGCCCTGCCAAGGCCACAAACTTGTCGCTGAAGCCATGTACCAATCAGAAATCGCGATAGAAAAACTATATCTCGATAGGGTTATTTTGTGGAAACCCTATCTAGCTGTTCGACAGTCCTATCGAACAGCTAGATAGGGTATTCAAACTCTATTGGACGGTATAGATACAGTTTCGAAACTCTATCGAACAGCTAGATAGTTTTGTATATTTGGCGCGCCATAAGTTTTGGAGAAAAAAAGTCTCCACATACAGATAATCTAGGTCACTGGGACGCTGTCGCGCGCTGCTAAAAATAGTAACAGCTCGTTCAGCGCGCGAGGCGCTGTGACCCGTATGTTGTTGTGAGTTAGTTTTATTTGGGTGCTCTCTTCTTCTGCCACAACAAAAATGCCCGTCGGCACGACGTTATCCGGAAAACTGTCCCCAAGACGATTATTATTATGGGCAATTTGGAAAATTAAGGTTCGCACTAAAAGATGGACCCAGGCCTCATCCTCACTCTTAGTAGATCGGACAGTAAGGAAAGGGAAAAGGCAAGAGTCAAAGGGTTCACCCGGGGCGTGGTTACTGCTACACCTATCTGTATTAATAAAAAATTCGGGACTTTACTGGTTTCGTACTGCCTCCGGGCATTGCCTCCAGTATTGTTCCCACCATATTTGTATTTACAAATGTCCCATATGTGTCTGATTCAGACCAAGAGGACGTAAAACACCATTTTCTTCAAGAGTCAAAGGGGGAAAAAAAGAAGATGGAAGTTCAGTTTAACGTCGCGTATCGGCTTTCGCCATGTACGACGAAAAAAGAAGATTATAGTTCACTATTCATATACTTGTGGCGGTGCCATAGCCGATGAGGTTTAACCGAGGCGTGGTTACCGCTACACCTATCTGTATTAATAAAAAAATTCGGGACTTTACTGGTTTCGTACTGCCTCCGGGCATTGCCTCCAGTATTGTTCCCACCATATTTGTATTTACAAATGTCCCATATGTGTCTGATTCAGACCAAGAGGACGTAAAACACCATTTTCGTCGAAAAAGAAGAACAAAAGTCAGACTTATACATCTGTATCGTTAAAATTCGGAACTTTCCTGGAGTTGCACTGCCTCCGGGCACTGCCCCCAGGATCGTTCCCACCATCTATATATATACTAATGTCCCATATGTGTCTGTTTCACTAAGACGAGAGGACGTTAAACGGGTTTTCATTCATTCCAAGAGTCAAAGGGAGTGACAGATCAGGGGAAGTTACAAGCACAAATGGAGAGCCATGTATAAGCTTTTCTTATTAATGTCACTCCTAAATTGTTGGAGGAGCTTGTGTGCAAGCCTAACAACTAAAATAGCTCAGTGTAGGTCTTTATAAAAACATAGGAATCTAGGAACTTCTGTCTTTAAAATAATCGACCCTTCCTCCTCAAAAGAAAAAGAAATAATGTAAAGATGTAATAACATAAAGTAAAACCTTGAGAAAAGAAAGTAAAAACTTGATAAAATAAATCATAATCTTTAAACTAAGCTTAAAGAGATCAAGAAACAACATTATAAACAAATAGAAAAGATTTCATATAAAACATCTATCTGACAAAATTTTTCATAACATTTAAAATCTAAATTAATCTGGTAAAAGTCTAGGCAATATTGAGCCCTTGGGAGTTCTATTGGCTTAAAGTATTATAAAACTAATAATTGGAATAGATATTTTTCTTACATCAAAGTTAAAACTATAAATTAGACTAATTGTGGTGGTGGCCATTTGTTTACTCCCGGAGCTCTCTTTGGTGTTCCGACGAAAATGACGAAAATGGTGTTTTACGTCCTCTTGGTCTGAATCAGACACATATGGGACATTTGTAAATACAAATATGGTGGGAACAATACTGGAGGCAATGCCCGGAGGCAGTACGAAACCAGGAAAGTCCCGATTTTGTTTTATTAATACAGATAGATGTAGCGGTAACCACGCCTCGGTTAAACCTCATCGGCTATGGCACCGCCACATTATCATTGGTGTTCCACGTTTTCTGTTTTTACGTCCTCTTTGACTTAAAAAGCCCATATGGGACATTATTTCAAGATTTTTGTGTAAAAAAGAGAGAACCTATAAGTAAAATTTAAAGTTAAAAGTTAATGGGACGAGACTTAGAGAAATTTCTTATTGAGATGTTATTTTTTATTTCGTCAATAAGTCTTAATTTTATGCTATGCCTCCGATGATAAAGTCAGTTAAGCGCTTGCTCCCTCCGGGTTAAAATTTCCAGGGCCACGGTTAAAAGATAACATTTAAATAAAAATCGAAAATAGGCCTTTAGTTTGTTAAAATATTTACATAGTCTTTTATTAATAAAATGATCCGATTTTGGATGCCTACGTGACATGGTTCCGTATCAGGATCCCTATTTACATTGTTTAAAAAGAAGAGGATCTGAATCGGTCCTAAATTTACATTTTTAAAATACTTATCTGTAAAACGGAGATAAAAGTTTAAGAAAAAATGTCCTAACTCGGATTGAGATAGGATTTTTACAAATAAGATGAAGGTGGACCAATCTCTAGGTCCTTTATTTATTATGGTATTTTCATTAAATGGGATATTTATCCAACTCGAGAATACTCTTGATGGTACTGAACTGATTTTGATGTTTATCACAGTTAATTAGGTGTTTTTAGGGAGAGATTTTCTCCGCAGGTACAAAAAAATAGTGGTATATTTACAAAAGTAGATTGGGTTCCAGTGCATACCCCATTCAGAGGTACCAAACAATTTATTAAATTCATTCTTAGAGTAGATATTAGATGCAGTAATTCTAGTTAATAGGTTTGCACATCTTAGTTTTATGATATGACGGAATGGAATCCAATCAATATTCTAGGATTTTTTTTTAGATGTTGTATGTGTTCGTTCCAGGATGAGTTTTCATTAACAATAATTCCTAAGAATTTAACTTTTCTTAATTGTTTAAGTTCATCGTCATATATAAAACCGACAGTTTAGTATTTCTTGTTCTTGAGAATACTACGAATACACATTTGTTGGGGGCCAAGTAGAAGCCGTTTATAAACATGTAAAATATAACAAGGTCAGTATTTCTTTGCTTTTTTTTTTTTTAAGAGATTCTTTATAGTTTGTTTTCTTTTCTCTGTTTGAGAGTTATATACAAATATGAGGTTAAAATATGGTTAAAAGTTTGTTTAAGAATGGAGTGATCCCCCCCCAGCCGGAGGGGGAACACCCGACAGTGACTTCGATTTCCTAGCTGGGTTGCTCGAAATGCCACACATTTTTTCTACCATGTTCCATAGTATTCCGCCTCTATTGACTGGAATTGGAGTCTTTTGCCCTACTAGTGGGAACAGTAATGTCAGACTTTCAATAATGAGTTGGGGTTTAGCTGTTTCTCTAGCTTTTTCAAAGCCTGTCAGGAAATTTGCCAGCTGCTTTTCGTCCAAGGACTGGGCCTTTGAACTGGGGCTACTCTGAGTAGATTTTGAGCTTTGAATTAGTGATCCTGTGTCACTTGGTTTGTTTGTTGTCATAGTCATACGTTCCATATGTTTTGTCAAGTTGTCTGATAAGTCCTGGATTTGTTTTTGGATTTGTGTTTGGATTCCATTTAGTTGTCTTGCAACTTCTTCCGCTACACTTTTTTCAAATTTCTTATCTTGTTCTTTTTTCTGGAAAACAGATTGGGCTTTTAGAAGTGATTGTTTGACGTCACGAATAGTTTCTTTTTGAATTGAGTTTGAGGGGATGATGACTGTCTCCTCTGAGTTTGTTTGTTCTTTTCTAGAGATTTGATTAGGGTTGTTTTTGTTTTCTATGAGTTTTTGGTTTGTTCGCTTGAGGACTGAGGCATAGGTTTTTGGATTTTCAATTACTTTAGGATGAGAATCTTGTCTCCAAAATGTATCAAGAGCGATGGGAGGGGATGGGAGAGGTTGTTTTCTCTCAGCTTGTTGTTTTTCTTGTTCTATCTTGGCTCTTCGAATAGCTTCAGCATAAGTGATGTATGTTTCTCCACGGATTCTGTTAGCTTTGAGACGGATTTGAAACTGGGGGCAGCCCTGGTAGGCGGCAGAGTGGGCTCCCCCACAATTGATACATTTGAATATTTCACTTGTGCAATCTTTGGCTAGGTGATCTACTTGTGAGCATCTAGGACATGTGATTTTTTTTGCGTGGCACTGACTTGCCAGGTGTCCGAAACGTGAGCACTTATGGCATCTACGAACTGGTGCCACATAGGGGTGCACCATGAAGTCTTCAGTGTCTATTGTAACAAATTTTGGCAGAGTGGTTGAATGAAAAGTTACTTTGATGGCTTTGGATGGAGTGCCGTCTTTGTTATTAAGACGACTGATTTTGTGAGCCTTATCTATGTAGGGGAGTAGTTCTTGTGGATCTACCATTGTGTCAATGCCTTTTATGACTCCCTCTGTTGTAGCTATTGGTTTAGTGCACTTGATGTTTATGCCGACCAGAGTTGTTTTCTTTAACAATTGATCCTGTTGTTTAGCTGAGGAGCAGCCTATTAGCCATTTGTGGTTGCCTAATGATCGTTGTGAGATGATCGGCCCTAGTGTCTGTCTCCAAACTTTGACATTTGTGGCAGGGCCCAAGCCCCCGTATGTACAGGAGCCGGTCCCTAGATCTTCCATGATGACTGGAAATTTGAGGAACAATGGTGGTGGTTGTTCTTGGTTTGGTTTTTTTGGATGTTTTTTCCAGATTGGAACTGGCTTTGGGGAGGTTCTATCATTAGACTTTATTTGTTGTAGTTTTTCTTCTGTATTTTGATTTTTGACGCTATCTTCTAGAGTTACTTCTTCACAAAGAGTGTTGTCTAGAGAGTGCATTTCAGCGTCTACTGTACTTTTGTTTGGTGTTTTAGTCTTTACTTGATCCAGAGGAATTTGTCTGGGAGTCGAGCTCAATGGGCTTTTGCCTTCCAGAGAGTTTTTAGGCTTTTTGTTTTCTCCTTCGTTAAGAGGAGAAGATGGGTCTGAGGGGGTTCGTTGACCTCTATTTCTTTTTCTAGGAGTGTTCCGTTCAGGTTCTGAGGGTAGTGGAAAGAACACCCCCTCACTATTTGAGTCTTCATCACAAGAGGATTCTAAGATCCATTCTTCTTGTTCTGAACTATCTGATTTAGGACCCCACTTTGGGGTGGTCTGTTTACTCATTGTCAAATTTTCCGTTATATCAAGAGCTTATCAGTTATTTTATTGTTTTTTAGAGATTAATTATTTATAACTTCTTTTAGTATTATGTTTTTTAGAATACTACAAGAAAGGGAGCTATCTTTACTTTATGTAATCCAAAAAACGGTAGTCACGAGTCCTACGATTCTTAAAATTTAATAGAGAAAAACCGGAGGCCAAAGACCTTTGCACGGTTAAATCCTATTTTATAAGTAAAACCTAGTTAAAAGACGGAGAGAAAAGAAGCGAAGATGGCGGAAAAAAAGAGGGAGGTCGAGTAAGCCGACCCCCAATGAACACCACCTCGAGTAGGAGTGACGCGAAGTCTGAAAGAGGTCAGACTTTCCGGCCCTAAATGAGGACTAAGTTACGGGAAGAAAATGAAACTTTTAATCATTAGTCTGATAAAAACAGCCTAGCAACGAGTTAGGTAACTAGGGAAATTTATATTTTATGTAAGAGAGAGGCCTAGCAGTTTATCCTATCAAATTATACCTAGTAGTTTTAGGATATGAATTTAAGTAGAGTTAAAGAAGGAAGGTGCAAAGTTAGGTTTACTAATAGAGAGAAAGACGTAGCAAAGAGGACGATTCCTATTGTTTAAAGGCCTACATAATCTAGTTTTAGTTTGCTCGCACACAAACTCCTCCAACAAATTAGGAGGCTGGCGAGAACCCTATCAGAGTGAGAAAAGCTACCTATCAAGAACCTATTCTATGTAGTCCGTACCCACCGGCACAAAAGGCCTACGAGTGGGGGGATGACAGAGTGTGGAACGACGAGAGTCGGAAAAAAAAAGATAGTGGAGGAAGGAAAAAATGAAAAACCAGAGAAAACTAGCTAGCTAGAGGTCCTAGGCCCTAAGAATACTACTTTTGTAGTATGTCCTACAACCCTAGCTGGATAGTCGAATAAAACATCGAACTATCAAAATAAATTAAAAAAAACAAAAACCTAGTGCCCTATTTATGCTCACGGAATGAAAGTCCCTGAAGGATGAACGGTTGGCGAAGAGTAGAGTTGAGTAGTGGCAGTTAGAAGACTTGAGGGAGGAACATGGAGTGGGACAGAATCCACACTCCACTTCGGCGGCAGCTCATCCGCTGTGCCCGCTCCCGAAATGTAGAGATGTTCAAAATGTAGTCACAGCAAGGCAGAGGCAGCAACCGCAGACCGGAAGCGCAGTCGTTCAATCAAAGATGAAGGTAGTAGTTGGTCGTTGCTCCCTTTCTTTTTCCCAAGTACACCAGCAGCATAGGTGTGTCGATCCGCAGATGAATTGGTGTTCCGAGAGTGGTTTTTGGTCATAACCAGTTCAGTGCTATGACACCAGTCAGGTAAAAACCTGTAGATATTTGATTGGTTCTCGGGAGAGACAAAGCATTTTGATTGGTTCCCACGGGAAACAAAACAGGGAAAATGTAGAACGTTCTGTTTTCTTCAATACGGCCACGGGGAAACTTCGGTGTCCCTCCTGGTCTTTTTGGAAGGACACTAGGCTTGTCCTATAACGACTTTAAATTAGATTATAGTTGTAAGATATAGTTGTAAGTTAACATTGAAATACTGTTGTAAGATCTATGACTATGGCTAACCCTGAAGAAATAACCAATTACCTGGACACTAGTTCAGAAGAAGACTCGATTTTCACGGCAGAACCTGTGACACAAAAAACAAAGGAAGTTATAAATCAAACTCCAACAAGAAAGGCTAAGAGAAAATCAAGACACTCCAATGAAGAAAAAAGTAGCCCTGAGATGACAGGACCGAAAGACAAAAAGAACAAAGAAGATTTGGGATCAATGGAAGAGACAGAAAATGATATCCCCTTGTCTCCAACTGTCAAAATTATCACAGGTTCAATTCAGGAGATGACCTCTAAGGCTCTCCAACAAGGAAAAAAACACGACTCGCCCAAGGCTCCCTCCTTGATAGAGGAGCCTATTTCGATTTGGGGCCCAAAAGATCTCCCAGAAAAAGAAAATAAAGAAACAGATTTGGACTCTGATTCAGATGAGGGTGGGGACTTCATCGAAGTTCGTCAACAACGAAGACGCCCCCCCCCCTCGTCAACAAAATACAATTCCACCCATCTTTCTGGAGTACCCAGTGATCCTGGAGGACCTATGCACAGGCACGGCCACCTTCAGGGCACTGGGTCCCACCACAAACATGAAAATTTTCCGAAACAACGTGGGGGACATCCTCAGCCAGAGGCCACTAAATGGAAACAGATGGTTGATTGGCTGCAAATCAGCCTCTCAACAATATAAACTTGCAAAACTAACCTCAATTTCATCTATAAACATCAAATGTACCGTTCCTGAGGCCACCACTGAGGGGGTAATTAAGCCTATCCCCTTCGAAGAAGATCTCGAAGACCTCAAGACATACATTCCAAATGCTAAATCTATTCAAAGACTAAACAACAGAGATGGCACAGAATCCCGTGCCATAAAAATCATCTTTACAAAACCAATACTGCCTGCACTGGTGAAGATCGATGCCCAGGAGTTCCCTGTGGCACCATACGTGGCCCCGGTGCGACGGTGCCGCAGGTGCGCTCGGTATGGGCACGGTCCCAACCAGTGCAGAGCGAGAGTGGAAATTTGCACCAGGTGCTCTGCCCCTGGACATTCAGCACAACAGTGCAACCAAAGTCATAAATGTGTAAACTGTGGTGGTGGACATTCTGCCGCCTATCAAGGATGCCCTCAGTATCAGCTGAGACTGAGGGCCAACAAAATTAGAGGAGAAGCTTTCTTGCCCTACAGTGAGGCCATCAGGAGGGCAAAAGAAACTTTACAGTCAGAAAAAGAACTAAAAGAAAAACAACCAAAAACAAACACTCCCACAGTGGACCCTAGCTGGAGAGTTCAGCCAATCCCACTTGGGGGGTCGGCTGACTCATATGCCAGTAGGGTCAGAGGCAATAAACCCACAACAAAGCATAAAGATCAACCTGCCCCGGCTCCCCTAGACCACTCACATGTGGAGGACACGGGGGAGGCGGAGGTGATCACCTCTTCACCTACAACCCAGAAACGGAAAAAAAAGAAAAAAAGAAAAAGATCATACAGAAACTCAGAACAAATTACTGAGGAAAAAGTTGAAGAAATGATATCCAAACAACTGACAAAAATGACTGAAACAATAATGACGACTATAACCAAACACATTGACAATACACTGACAAAACCAACTCACACAACAACCTCTCAACTAGTAAACCTTAATATTCCCAAAGAGGAAAACAAATCCATAAAAGAATCATTCATAACCCGTATCTTACGAAGTCTGGCACAAGCCAGAACTTCGAATCAGCCAAAGACTTTAATTGAGGATTTGTCCTCTTTAATCACAGACACTGACGACCTCCCCATAGATCCAAGAAATGCTCTAAATATTATGCAACTGGCAGAGATTGCCTGTGGCGCCTCTCCGGCACCACAGGCAACAAGACTCAGATTGGGTTCGCAGAGAGCGAAACCCAAAGTTCTACCTTAACCTTCACACCTGACTATTACTAAAATCCTTTTTTTTCACAACCCTGCACGAAGGTCTTAATGTACTGCAGTGGAACTGTCGTTCCCTAAATACCACACAAGATTATTTAACTCAATTCCTAGCTAATTCACAAATCTCTTATCAAATACTCTGTCTGCAATCCATTCGTTTAACATATGGAAAACTTCCCAACATTACTGGATATTACTATCCACCATCTGTTAGTAACAAAGTAGATAGGATTTTTACAGCCACCTATATCCATAAATCTCTAAATTACATTGAAGTTCCAACTCCAGAAAAAAATCTAACAGGTTTGCGTTACTCCACAATGATTCAAACTAAAGTTAATAACGAATTCATCAACATTCTAAACATCTACTATCCTAAAGGATACTCAAAAGTGCCTATCTCTAACTGGCTTTCAAATCTGTCTGCAGAGAAATCCTGGCTGATTGTTGGTGATTTCAATGCTCACCACATCAGCTGGGAACCTTTCTGCACAAAAACATATTCTGACATTCCTCTCTACAACGAAATTAATGACTCACAACTAATTCTACTAAATGATGGTTCTTCCACATATTATCCAGATGCCTCTACTCACTTTTATCCAAAAGCTATCGATCTTTCTTTAGCCAGTCCCAATTTACTGATAAATCACGAATGGTACACCTATTCGGATCCTCTTCATTCTGATCATAAACCTATCTCCATACAACTGAATTTAGCAGCAAACAACACCAATTTACCACCTGAACCTAAATTTAATTTCGAAAAAGCTAATTGGCCTTTATTTCAATCCTTGCTTTCTAAACACACAATTGAAGACCTCAATGACCTAAACAGAGAAGTTTACTATGATAACATCAGAAAAAAGATTCTAATAGCTGCAAATCTAGCTATCCCTACAACAATACCACCCTCAAAACCCCATAGTAAGCCTTGGTGGAACGAGGAAATCAAAAAAGCAATTAAAAACAAAAAACGTAAATATAACACTTTTGACCTACACCCTACTAGACCAAACTTTGACGAAAAACTAACAGCAGAAAAAGAATGTGACGATTTGATAAATGAAGCTAAACTAAACTACTTTAACAAGGAAGACATTATTAACTTCAAGGACCTAGGCAAGGCGTGGAAACGCCTAAAGAGGGTTCAAAATAAAGGCTACAATATTAATACGCGTGTCCTAGATGGGGATAACTTAACAACCACTGACTCAGATACCGCTGATGTCCTGGCCAACCGGTTTGCCCAGGCGAGCCAAACAAAACACTTGCCTGTTTTTCAACGGGACAAACGTAAAATAATCTATCATTTTGAAAAGTCTAATGACAATTCACATACCATCAATGCTCCCTTAAAGATTACCGAGCTTGCTGCTGCCATTAATATGATTAGGAAAACAAATAAAGCAACAGGAGATGATCCTATCTCCTATACAATCATAAAGAAATTGCCCCCATCTTTTCTCAAAGTCTTGCACCATTTTTATTCCGGATGTTGGGCTGAGGGCGAAATCCCAAATGCATGGAAGGAGGCACAGGTAGTTGGGATCCCTAAGCCTGGAAAACCGGCTAGGGACCCCGCAAGCTACCGCCCCATTTCCCTCACCCCACATCTGGGTAAAATTTACGAGCGTATCGTAAAAAGCAGACTGGACTTCTATTTGGAAAAAAATAACGTTCTTCCCAAATTCCAGGCAGGTTTTCGAAAACACAGATGCTGCATGGAACAAGTTATAAGATTAACCTCCTATGTCAAAAAGGCCTTTGCGAGACGCAGGAAAGTCCTCGCCACCTTCTTTGATATCAAAGGGGCGTACGACTCCGTTTGGCATGGGAGGCTTCTAGACAAAGTCAGCAGTCTCGGTATTCACGGGAATATGTTTAATTTTATACAAAACTTCATAAATAATCGTGCTTTAAGAGTCAAAGTGGGGTCCTCCGTGTCAAAAATACATCAAATTGACATGGGGGTCCCCCAAGGCAGCATTATCGCCCCAACTCTTTTCAATATCATGATTCATGACATCTCCAATCTAAAACTCAAAAATTGTCAAATTTCTATGTATGCTGACGACATAGCCATCTGGTCGTCAGCATTCACAAAAAGTTCAAAAGCTTTAACTATATACCTACAAAATCATCAAACTAACACCAATCTTGTCATTGATTACTTACAGAAAAATGGATTCTCCCTGTCCCCAGACAAGTGTGAGTTCATGTGCTTTCGCCATAATCTAATCCAAAAAAACATTAACATTAACATTCTGGGCCAACCAAAATCAATGACAAATAAAGTCAAGTTTCTAGGGGTGGTACTTACACCACGCCTTAACTGGAGCCCACATATTGACCACCTTTGCAAAAAAGCTATAAAAGGCACCAACTTTGTCCGAATTATCTCTTCCCAGACATGGGCTCAAAACTCCAAGTTTCTTGTTCTTTTAACACAAGCTCTAGTTCGCAGTCGTTTAACATATGGGATGGAAGCATTCCATAACATTACAAGTAACCTAGTAAACAAACTACAAACAATAGAGCTAAAAGCCCTAAAAGCTGCCCTCAACGTTCCAAAGTTTGCAAATACTAACCTGATTTACGGAATAATAGGTTGGATTCCATTAAATCATCTTATGAAATTAAACACTTCTACATTCCTTACAAGACTATGCGCAACAAATCATTTTTCAATAGAAAGCTTTAAGGAAGAATTTGAAGACCCTTTTTATAGCCATCCATCCTTTCAACAACAAAAACCAATTATTGCACAAAAAGTCTGCAATCCATTAGACTATTCCCGGGAAATGCTCTCTATGGCGGGCCTGGAAATAGATGATATTGAAACTCATCCAAAATTCCCCATCCCACATTGGGAATGGGAATCAGCACACTTTGACACTTTTTTACACCAAATGTACTCAAAATCAAACCAACCAAATCTACTTTCAGTTGCGGCCAAAGAAAAATTTTCCGAAATTAAACATCATTTATTAATATATACGGACGGCTCTAAGATCTCCGACTCACAGATAGGGTGCGCTTTTACCATTCCAGCCCTCAAGGTTACTAAATCCTTTCAACTAAATTCAAAAATCTCAATATTTAGCGCAGAACTCTGGGCAATTCTTGAAGCCTGTTTTTTTATAAACGAGTTCCAAAAATCATTGTTTCAGGTGACAATCCTCACAGACTCCTTATCCTCGATACAAGCATTGCAAAATAATACACAAAATAGAAGGAAAATCATTCAAGAGATACAAAATCTTATACATCAAATAAGAATCAAAGGTATCGATTTAACCATTATGTGGATTCCCTCCCATTTGGGACTCACAGGGAACGACCTTGCTGACACGGCAGCCAAAAGGGCAGCTGAACACACCGAGGGCCAGTTTATAAACATTAAATTGTCCCTGTCAGAGATAAAAAATCACCTGAAACGTTGTGTGTACCGGAGATGGGCTGAGGAATTGGATTCCTATTTAGAAGCCCACCTCCGGTGCAGGAAATTTATTAGTGGTGGACTTCATCTGCCCGTTCCCCATAAAATTCAAGGCAGAATCAACAGATTCTACACTGACTCCATCCGATGTAAATTCAGGAACACCCCATGTAAATGTGGAAAGATCTTTAGCCTGAATCATATTTTTGATCCCAGCAATCAGATAAAGAAGGAACTACAACCTGTCATAGACAAATGTAAACAAAATAACTTAATATACAATGAAAAGAATCTCTTATGCAAACACAATAAATTAGGTTGGTCACCAATAGTTTGGCTCGCCGGGGCAATTGGCCAGGTATCATTTAAGCACCTTGTTTAAAAGACTGGAACTATTTTTACTGGTGGGAATAGAGTCCCTCTGGTGTGCGGGCCGTATACCTGTCTGCATTCCCGCCCCCCTCTTCCCCCTTCTCCCTTTTATCTAAAATATGTGCCTGATGGGCTGAAGTGACTCTTTTGAGCCCACTATCTTTTAAAATCCCTTCTCCTATGCAGATGGGTGTCCGGTACGCACAACGGGGGTTTCTTTCGTAACCGTTGCGTTTTGCGCTTGTGCTCCCCCCCCTTTTTGGGATTGCCCATGCGGTGTCCTGTCACTGCTCGGGGCGGAGAGGAGGGGTCCCTTCCCCTCCCTCCCTCCGTTCCGAGCACACAGGAGTTGTTAACCATCCCCACCCTCAACTCTCATACCATCTCTCTAAAAACCATCTAGAGCTTAAATATAAATAAGAAAAACTTCTATTTATTTCACTTAAATCTCAGACTCCATCATGACATCAGGGGCGGGAGAGTCTTTGTTGCTACCCCCCCCCCCCCCCCCTGGGATCAGATGGAATAAATAAAATTACTTATAACAATGGAGGCCTCTGGCGGTATGTCCCCCCACTCATAAACAACTTTATATAAAATAATGAATCTAGACTAGATTTCATCTATTTAAATAATTAAATCACATATGGTCAAGTAACAGACCAAAATATACATAAAACAAACCAGATTTTAATAGTAACTTTTAATATAACTATGAAACCTCAATAGTCATAAACTAGTTTTTTACCAAATCTTAACTTATTTTAACATAATAAATAATTTTAAAAAAGATATAGATTTTAATAAAACAATCTTAAACTATGCATAAAACGTCCTAACAGGACAGGTAAATCAATAAATAAAGGGTACACACATAGCAGTGGTGTACAAAGGTTCCTGGGAAAAGAAAACGAAACGACTGGCTCTTATAACCAACTCGTTATAGACGGACCCAGATTAAAACTGAATCTATATACCTAAAAGATAAATTTGTAGGGGTTAAGTCCCACAACTTAACCAAAACAAAAAACAAATTTTTAACATAACTTTTAACAATTTTACATACTCACATATGTGAAAATAACATTATGCTCTGTCCTATGGACAAGATTAAATAAGTTAAACACTTAACAAATTTTAACATAGATTAAATTCAACTTAGGCATATTTTAAATAAGTTTCTCTATAAAAACAATAACTTTACTTGTAAAAGGTCTAAACAGCTTGTTTGTAAAAGTTGTGTACATAATAACAATGTACATATCAATTTTAATAACTTTTGGCCAAATAACTTTTGATCTAAGGAACAAAAGACAACAGTCGCCATTGGACCAAATAAATTCACAACTAAAAAACTTCTAAATAGCTATTAGTTGTATTAAGTCCTAAGGGACAAAAACCTAATAGGATAATCTTATACAAAAGTGATGTACATATAGAAAATGGAAATAAAACAATAAATTTTACTTTTACATAACCTTTTTTTATAGGTTTTTTAAACTGTATATCAGGCTTATGCCTGTCAAGAATTTTAATAATAAAGCTCTTCCCGAGCACAAACACGGATTGTTTTTATCAAATAGCTCAGTTGAGCCTAAAATGCATGAATTTTAACTGTAGCCCTGGGGTTTTTTAATTAGACCTCCTCCAATCTGCCAGATTTAAAAGCAAACAGCTAAATATCTTTTAAAAACAAAATATTTTATCACAAACATAAATTTTATATTCTTCAGCTTGCGCTATTAAAATAAAAAACCTTTTATAAACTGTTAAAACAAATAACTTATTCTTTCAAACTTCATCTTATAAATTTAAAATCCACCTTTTTTCTAGGATCTTTATAAATTAAAATGCCTCAAATAGTCTGTCGACTCAGAAGGCGTAAAATCTCTATTTTTCTCTCTCTCTCTCTCACTCCTATTTCCACTTCAAGTGTGACACTGCTGCTGTCACACTGTGCAAAAAATGTTTTGATTACATTCTTGTTTAAACCAAGCTACAAGCACAGAACTTCCAGAAGTGGGGGGGACTATTTGCACCGAAGACACCCCGGTAGTGATTCGGCACACGGGGAAAACTTTTTGTTGTTGTATGGAAACAGATGGAAATGCCTCGATCGCATTCACATCAGCTCTCCCCCTCGCTTCTTCACATGTCGACCTGAAATATATATGTTGTCACTTAACTACTCGTCAGTTCCTCCGAAGTCGGAGTGTGGCTGCTCACGTGGCGGGGTAATAACAAACGGCCGCCCACTACACACGTAACGTTCTCATCCCTAGCTGGTGTATTCTTATTCTTCTTCGTTTGATCTTCCACCTTCATCATACTGAAGATTCTGAAGATTAACTTGGAAGAAAGGTTACTGCGCTTAGGCTAGGCTTCTGGTTTAAAGTCTTGGCTTAGTATGATGGGTAGAGAGGGAGTCGTGGATGAGGGTGGAGGGGGAGGTTAGATGTGCATGCTGGCAGTTGATACGCTTCAGCATGCAGGAAACGAGTAGATCTTGTTGGAGGGCTGGGGGCTGGCTTTCTGGAGGAGTTGATCGCCAATTCTCCATGATGGAACTTGAAGAAGTTGGTGAGCCGCGCCTTTTTCTTCGCTCTGATAGCGGGGACCAGTTCAGTTGCTCATATATGGAGTCTACGCTCCATTCGTACCATATGTTGTTCAAGTGCTTCTGCTGTTGGGATGATCCCTGGAGTCTTTAAGCCAGGGTACGACAACAACAAGAACGAAAAACTTGTCAGTTTTTTTGGAAAATCTTCCCAGTCTCAACTTTTCAAGTTCATGTCAAGGTTGAACTTGAAGTGCACGTTGTTAATTTTCACTTTTTCCCATGACAACAACACAGTGATGCTCTAGTAAAGATCTATGTACACGTGAACGTTTCTCGCTCTTTCACCAAGGCAACCCATGGCCAGGGACATGCAAGTGGGTGCATCCCATAAGCGCGCGTTTTACCTACTCTCTAAAATCGCGCGTCAAAAAAAATTAAGCTAGAAAGAGCGCAATGTTTTGTCCAATAAGCGCGTATCTTTGGAACCTAAGAAAGATCGAGGATGTCAAAAAGAGCGCGTTGTAAAAATGTAATGTGAAACCCTAACCCTATCCCTAACCCTATCCCTAACGTGGTGATGTGTTGAATCGTGGACATATCGAAAGTTTCTTTCTCCCAAACAGCAAGAAGACTGAAGTTAGCAAACAGACGAGTGCAAATGGTGAATGTCTGGTGAGAACGATTTCACCTATGCGCGCTTATTAGCACGAAAACCACACATTCACGTGCGCTCTTTTTGGCATAAACACGCGCTCTTATTAGCATGCAAAATGCGCTCTTTTAGGCGCGCGCTTATTAGCGGTGCACTCTTTTCGACTGCTCCGATGCGAGTATAGCCTAATCTTATGGTCTCAATGCACGTTCACGTTTTTTTCACTCCTTCACCATGACAACACAGTGAGAGAGCCACGCATAAGACCATACCCCCAGCATTTTGGCATATTATCACCGTCGTGTTGCCATTGGAAAAGGTGAAAAAATGTTCATGTGTACACGCAGAAACCTTTATAAGGCATTAGGTATTAGGTACTTTATAGTCACAGAGACATCTCTGTGAAATTCGGGTTGCTCCCACCTGGAGAGCGCGTCGCAGCCAGAGGCGCGCCACCCATTTTTGTTGTTGCATTTTTGTGTGTGACTGATGAGGAAGGAAAGGGGCCGGGGTGTGGGAGTGTTAAATTTTGACCAAATGACAACTTCTTCGTTGCCACTGGGTTTAACGTGTGCTAAGTGCATGGGCACACGGGACCTCGGTTTATCGTCTCATCCAAAAAGACTCCACATTCAGACTGTAAGGCCTAGTGCAAAGTGAGAGGAAAAATCCCCTGTACCCAGGTTCGAACTCGGATTCACTTGACACGAGGCGAACGCGCTACCACTGTTGTGCCACTCTACACATTATGAGTGGCTATCAGTGCGTTACCATGGAGAAAGAGTGAAAAACGTTAACGTGTATTGAGACCTTTGATGAAATTCTGCTTAATCACAAACTCACATATGAAAACAATCATTAATTTTGAATTATAAGAATAATAATTTATTTTATTAACTCAAATCCTATCGTTTCGTTGATATGTGGAGCTGTGCCGGTCGGGGTTTGCCCCCGGTGAGCGCTTCCCTAGCCGGATTGGTCCAGCTTGGAAACTACGAAAAAGCCTATGGCCAACTGTAATATACTGTCAATACCACCAGACAGTTTTTAAAAAAAAGAAAGAAAATCATCAAGTTCAAACTCTCATTTGCATTCTCCCAGTTTCCGTCGAGTTTATATCCTTCATAGGCTCCTTCGACGTATATATCCAGATCCAGATCCAGATGTGCATTGACAGCAGTCACTATTTCCAGGGAAAAACCAAATGTATATGATCACCTTTTTCAAACATACACATGGCTAAGTAGAAAAGTAGAGCAAACCTCCACCAAGGAGGCATCACACTAACAATCATTTACAGCCACCACCAAGTCTCTAGTTAGTGATAAAACACAATCTTTCGAGAGAGGCCAAAAGCCATGTACCACGCAAAGTCCAAATACCGTATTTTGCGGACAATAAGGCGCACCTGATTATAAGGCGCACCCCCGACATTTTACACAAAATTCAGATTCAGTTACCCCCCCCCCCCTCCCATGGGGATACCAGGGGGTCTTTTGTATAAATAGTTCCCCCACTTTCTGGAAGTTCTGTGCTTGTAACTTCCTCTAATCTGTCACTCTCTTTGACTCTGCCTTTTCCCTGTCATCTACTATCTTTCTGCCTTACCGGTCCATTCTCCTAGCCTTTTTTCACGAAACACTTTAAAAAAGATTTCCTCTCCAGCCGAAGTCAGACTTGCTGGGCCTGACTATTTCTTAGATAGACGCATAACGGCAGCATGACGCATCTTGCGCTCATAATTGACAGGAAACTGTCTGAGCGATCGAAGAAGAAGAAGAAGAAGAAGATTCCACAGCTGTTTCGGGAGGAACATTTAGTTTATCTATATTTTCAGAAGTTGTTTCAAGCCAACTTTAGTTTACCACAAGTTGCTTTTCATAAATTACAATCACGAATATGTTGTAGTATGTGACTAAATTACTTATATTCAGTGGATATTGCTAGATGTTCACTCATGGGCAATTTTATTTATGTTTGTGTATTATTCAAGAACATTTTCTACTAAATATGTTGTATGATACTGCTCAACAAAATAAGTTTTGACCATAAATCTGATGGAAGAAATATATTAAAAATACAATGAAGAACATACAGCCCAAATATTTTTACAAGCAAAAGCTTGGTGCAGTTTTTATCTAAGATTTATAAATTGTCTTTTAACTAAATAGCTTGATTTTGTATGGGGTGGAACAGCTGTGATTCAGTTATTATATTTTCTTACTATTTTAGTGGTTATGTTATAAAGCGCAGGGGTCTCAGTCTGGGGAGAAAAAAAGTATCGCCTTATAATCCGAAAAATATGGTAAACAATAATGTACTGCATCTTCTTCTTCGTTCGCTCAGGCAGTTTCCTGTCACATGAGTGTAGAAGCGTCATGCTGCCGTTATGCGCCTAACTAAGAAATAGCTAGGCCCAGCATGTCCGACTTCAGCTGAAGAAATCTTTTGTAAGAATTTATAGAAAAAAAGGCAAGAGAATGGACCAGTGAGATAGAATGACAGCAGATGACAGCAAGCAAAGGGAAAAGGCAGAGTCAAGGAGAATGGACCAGTGAGATAGAATGACAGCAGATGACAGCAAGCAAAGGGAAAAGGCAGAGTCAAGGAGAATGGACCAGTGAGATAGAATGACAGCAGATGACAGCAAGCAAAGGGAAAAGGCAGAGTCAAGGAGAATGGACCAGTGAGATAGAATGACAGCAGATGACAGCAAGCAAAGGGAAAAGGCAGAGTCAAGGAGAATGGACCAGTGAGATAGAATGACAGCAGATGACAGCAAGCAAAGGGAAAAGGCAGAGTCAAGGAGAATGGACCAGTGAGATAGAATGACAGCAGATGACAGCAAGCAAAGGGAAAAGGCAGAGTCAAGGAGAATGGACCAGTGAGATAGAATGACAGCAGATGACAGCAAGCAAAGGGAAAAGGCAGAGTCAAGGAGAATGGACCAGTGAGATAGAATGACAGCAGATGACAGCAAGCAAAGGGAAAAGGCAGAGTCAAGGAGAATGGACCAGTGAGATAGAATGACAGCAGATGACAGCAAGCAAAGGGAAAAGGCAGAGTCAAGGAGAATGGACCAGTGAGATAGAAAGACAGCAGATGACAGTAAGCAAAGGGAAAAGGCAGAGTCAAGGAGAATGGACCAGTGAGATAGAAAGATAGCAGATGACAGTAAGCAAAGGGAAAAGGCAGAGTCAAGGAGAATGGACCAGTGAGATAGAAAGACAGCAGATGACAGTAAGCAAAGGGAAAAGGCAGAGTCAAGGAGAATGGACCAGTGAGATAGAATGACAGCAGATGACAGTAAGCAAAGGGAAAAGGCAGAGTCAAGGAGAATGGACCAGTGAGATAGAATGACAGCAGATGACAGCAAGCAAAGGGAAAAGGCAGAGTCAAGGAGAATGGACCAGTGAGATAGAATGACAGCAGATGACAGCAAGCAAAGGGAAAAAGCAGAGTCAAGGAGAATGGACCAGTGAGATAGAATGACAGCAGATGACAGCAAGCAAAGGGAAAAGGCAGAGTCAAGGAGAATGGACCAGTGAGATAGAATGACAGCAGATGACAGTAAGCAAAGGGAAAAGGCAGAGTCAAGGAGAATGGACCAGTGAGATAGAATGACAGCAGATGACAGCAAGCAAAGGGAAAAGGCAGAGTCAAGGAGAATGGACCAGTGAGATAGAATGACAGCAGATGACAGCAAGCAAAGGGAAAAGGCAGAGTCAAGGAGAATGGACCAGTGAGATAGAAAGACAGCAGATGACAGTAAGCAAAGGGAAAAGGCAGAGTCAAGGAGAATGGACCAGTGAGATAGAAAGACAGCAGATGACAGTAAGCAAAGGGAAAAGGCAGAGTCAAGGAGAATGGACCAGTGAGATAGAAAGATAGCAGATGACAGTAAGCAAAGGGAAAAGGCAGAGTCAAGGAGAATGGACCAGTGAGATAGAAAGACAGCAGATGACAGTAAGCAAAGGGAAAAGGCAGAGTCAAGGAGAATGGACCAGTGAGATAGAATGACAGCAGATGACAGTAAGCAAAGGGAAAAGGCAGAGTCAAGGAGAATGGACCAGTGAGATAGAAAGACAGCAGATGACAGTAAGCAAAGGGAAAAGGCAGAGTCAAGGAGAATGGACCAGTGAGATAGAAAGACAGCAGATGACAGTAAGCAAAGGGAAAAGGCAGAGTCAAGGAGAATGGACCAGTGAGATAGAAAGACAGCAGATGACAGTAAGCAAAGGGAAAAGGCAGAGTCAAAGGAGAATGGACCAGTGAGATAGAAAGACAGCAGATGACAGTAAGCAAAGGGAAAAGGCAGAGTCAAGGAGAATGGACCAGTGAGATAGAAAGACAGCAGATGACAGTAAGCAAAGGGAAAAGGCAGAGTCAAGGAGAATGGACCAGTGAGATAGAAAGACAGCAGATGACAGTAAGCAAAGGGAAAAGGCAGAGTCAAGGAGAATGGACCAGTGAGATAGAAAGACAGCAGATGACAGTAAGCAAAGGGAAAAGGCAGAGTCAAGGAGAATGGACCAGTGAGATAGAAAGACAGCAGATGACAGTAAGCAAAGGGAAAAGGCAGAGTCAAGGAGAATGGACCAGTGAGATAGAATGACAGCAGATGACAGCAAGCAAAGGGAAAAGGCAGAGTCAAAGAGAGTGACAGACTAGAGGAAGTTACAAGCACAGAACTTCCAGAAGGTGGGGGAACTATTTGTACGAAAGACCCCCCCGGTATCCCCACGGGGGAGTCCTGCATCTGAAAGCACACACAGATTTCCACAGAAAGAAGAAATGCCAACACTCTGAGAGTAACAATTATATTTATTTATTTTTACCATTATAGTCCCGTCAACAGCTATGGTTATCTCAGGACTGTCACCGTGCAAAGTTCGACCACTTGACTTATTACAAAACACTCATCAATGTATCTTACCAACATTCAACAACCTGTAAACAACAAAACATACAGTACAACTCATAACATGACACCTCCATCATTGCACCCTATAGGCCTCTGCAACTAGGGTTATTAACGCCCTTGACAGTGAGAGTAATTGCTCTTGCTGGTCAGTACTGACAAGGGCATTCACTCTTGCGAAAGGCAGCCATTTAGTGGCATCAAATAGGGGTTATTGGCGAGAGTTATCCCCCTGTCTGGTCAGTACTGAACCATCTTCCCCCACCCTCCAAGGGCATTCACTCTTGCAAAAGGTGTTCGCTGCAGACCCCAATAAGTCCACACAGTGCTGGAAACGCTGAGTCACTCTACTCTATTTATCGGATCCAGGTTTTAAGAAAACAGTAAAAAAGGATAACAAACACATACTAGTAAAAAAAAGATCTTTAAAAATTGCCATATAGGCAAATATGCACTGCAGAATGGACAACAGGTGTCCACTCAAGCGCGCAAGGTCTCACGTGTGGACGCCAGTGAACAATAAAAAAAAAAATGGCATGTCATAAATCTTCTTCTTCTTCGCCTTAGGCAGCCAACTTCATCACGTTGAAGATTCTGCTGCACTTTAGGGGGTAGTACGAAAAAGAAAGAAAATAAGTTCAGCAAAGTTAGGGTAGAAAGTGAGATAGGATGAGATATTATGGGGAAAAGATAGAGCCCAAGATAGTCAGGAATGATTTTAATACTTTTTGATACTCCGTTTGATATATATGTAGAAGGATAATAATTTTATGATAGATTTATAACTTTAAGGAAATCAGTCAAATATTGGAGGTGTGGGGGGGGGGGAGACGTGTGAGGGAAAGACGAGTAAAAAGTCATACACGACCGTATAGATCAGAGAAAAAAAGGAACATTCCAAAGATAGATTTGCAAGGAAAGATGAAAGAACAGATTGAAGATCCGGGGAGACAGAAATCAGACGAAATGGAAAACTGCAGATCTTGTCGGGAGACTTTATGGGGAAAAAGAGATAGTAAAAGACATGGTAGGCAGAAACTATTTTTTATTTGGTAAAGGTAAAGATGTGCCACCCCCCCTGAATTTCTCGGTTAATTCTATTTTTCCGTTTTTGTCTTTCTTACCATACATAAAGCTGTATTTTAGGAACATTTTTAGCTAATAACCTTTTTGGAATACTAACCCTATCCCTAAACCTAACCCTACCCCCCACTATGTACTGCAGTACACCGCGATTTGTCACAGTTGTGGTTCGTTGCGTTTTCTCCTCTTATAGGGTGGGGGGTAGGGTTAGGTTTAGGGCTAGGGTTAGTATTCCAAAAAGGTTATTAGCTAAAAATGTTCCTAAAATACAGCTTTATGTATGGCAAGAAAGGCAATAACGGAAAAATAGAATTAAC
>CM065704.1:6608898-6628898 GCA_017654935.2 Phymorhynchus buccinoides
ACAATAATACAGCGACATGAAAAAAAATTATATATATACTAATAATAATGACAATTTATATAGCGCTTATTCTCCTTACTGAGCTCTAAGCGCTTCACATAGACAAAAATCTGAGAAAAAAACCCAAAACAAAACACACGCACACCAAAAAACGCACTTATCATAAGGAACAACCCGAAAAGAAATCATGATAACTACATTTACATCACCCCCCCCTTCACACTCCACTAGAATCCTAACCATTACAAATAACGTTTTCCACGCAAAAGGCATTTTCTCACACTCAAATGATAGAATACATTAAGTCAACAGAGAAAATGACATTACATTTATACAACAGAGAAAATGACAGAATACCGTAATTTACGGCCCATAAGGCCACACAGCGCATAAGGCGCACCCCCAGCTTTTTTATAAAAAAAATCGTAATTTGAACACAGATAGGGCGCATACACCCGATAAGGCGCAAAGAAACCAAAAAAAGGAAGAACGAAACGATCAGCGAAAGTAACATCACTACAGGGCCAGTGACGGAAGTGGAAGCCTAACTATATAACTATATTTTAATGCAATGTGAGTGAACTGTTGTCGGTTTGTTGTGGAAGCTACCAGAGCATGGTGAGTTGTTCATTTCAACTCTCGACCCCCTTACTTTTTTCTGTTTAGAGTATAGAAAGGGCGCATGCGCCGGATTGGGCGCAGGGGTCAAAGTTCAGTAAAAAAAAAGTTGCGCCTAATAGGCCGTAAATTATGGTACATAATTTATACAACAGAGAAAATGACAGAATACATTAACCGTATTGTTCAGACTGTTAAGGCAATAGGTTTTTTTTTCCCCCAGACTGAGACCCCTGCGCCTTATAATATGTAGTGGAGAGTGGCACAGTGGTAGAGCGTTCGCCTCGTGTCAAGTAAACCCGAGTTCGAACCTGGGTACAGGGGATTTTCCCTCTCACTTTGCACTAGGCCTTGCGGTCTGAACGTGGAGTCTTTCGAAGGATGAGATGATAAACCGAGGTCCTGTGTGCCCATGCACTTAGCACATGTTAAACCCAGTGGCAACAAAAAAGTTGTCATTTGGTCAAATTTTACACACACACCCTTCCTTCCTCATCAGTCACACAAAAATCGCATGCCCAAAAAATATTAAAAAAAAAAAAAAAAAAAAAAATGGGTGGTGAGCCTCTGGCTGCGACGCGCTCTCCAGGTGGGAGAAACCTGAATTTCACAGAGACGCCTCTGTGACTATAAAGTACCTAATACCTAATATATATAGTAAGAAAATATAATCACAAAATCTTAATTTTGTGTAAAATGTGTGTGTGTGTGTGTGTGTGTGTGTGGGGGGGGGGGGGGGGGGTGCCTTATAATGAGGTACGCCTTATAGCCCGAAAAACATGGTATACAACAGATAAAATGACAGAATACATTTCGTCGGACGCATGGAATGACAGTTTTTTGTTTGCTTAGACAGGTCAGGAAAGATATATCTCTAGACCATTTTCCCAGATTGGGTCTAATTAACAGGTCTTTTTTAAATGTTATAACGAGCCAGACGCCTAAACAATTAAAATATGTTGACTTCTCTCTCTCTCTCATATGTATGTGTGTCTCTCTCTCTCTCTCTGTCACTCCCTCTCTCTTTCTCCATGTCTGCCTGTCTGTCTCTCGCTCTCTCTTTCTCCATATGTCTGTCTCTCTCTCTCTCTCTCTTTCTCCATATGTCTGTCTGTCTGTCCCTGTCTCTCTCTTTCTCCATCTGTCTCTCTCTCTCTCTCTGTGTCTCTCCCTCTCTCTTTCTCAATATGTTTGTCTGTCTCTCTCTCTCTCTCTCTCTCTCTCTCTCTCTCCCTCTCTTTCTCCATATGTCTGTCTCTCTCTCTCTCACCTCCTCCCCCAGCACTTTCTCCAGTTTGCGGCACAGTTGCCTGCCCGGCATCACGCTGTTGCCGCGGGCCACCACCCCGTTGCCGTGCCAACGGCCCGTGAGCATGACCCTGACCTTGTCGGCCAGGCAGGGGAAGTCACTCCCCTTTCCTTCCCCGAGCTCGGAAATCTGCGTCAGCAGCCAGGAGAATCCCTCGTGCCTTTCTGTGTACGTGTTGAGCAGATAGCCTGAAAAGTATGGATTATAAATAATAATACTGTATTTTTCGGATCATTAGGCACTGCTGTGTATTTAAGGCAAATAGGGCAGTTTTCAAGAAAAATCTTTACAAAAATAAAGTAAAAGGCGCCCTCGTTTATAATAATAATAACTCTTATATAGCGCAGTTCTCCTGGCGCAGCAGGACTCACAGCGCTTTACAAAAAACATACATACAATAATCATGAAGAAAAACAACATAATTATACAAAAGTGGAAACACAACCATAAAAAAAACCATGAAAAAAACAATTAGCCCATTATCGCACTGCACTCACACATAGTCCAACTCAGCAAAAACTCACAGAGGGTGAACTGAAGGGGAGAAGACACAGGAGATCAACAGAGGTATTTTTTGAAGAGAACAGTTTTCAGGCCAGTTTTGAAAGAAGACAAAGATGGAGAGCTGCGGAGAGAGGAAGGGAGGTTGTTCCAGATGTGTGGTGCTTGGAAACGGAAAGCTCTGTTTCCAACTGTTTTGTATTTGGTGACAGGTGTGCAAAGAAGTTTGAGGCTACTTGATCTGAGGTTGCGTTCTGGTGTGTAGGCAGAGAGAAGAGAGGAGAGGTAGTCTGGAAGAGAGCCTTCGAAGTAGCGATAGGCAACAGTGGCCACTTTGTACTCTACTCTAGCGTCAACAGGGACCCAGTGCAGCTGTCTCAGCAGGGCTGTCGCTGAATCAGTCTTACGCTTTCTGAGCACAGAAACACACCTCGCAATAGAAAGTCGAAGTTTGAAGCCCATACAAAGTTTGTTTACAGTGGAGAAGCCTTGCCCCAGGGTACATCCCCACTCTCTCGGCCAAAAGGATCTGAGGGCGAGAGTTGGCGTTGGGGAAGGTCCCCAAATCCCGCTGCCAGGTGGGACCAAATTGATAACCAGGTTTTACAAATCCGCCCCCTCTCACTCACCTTGCCCCCCCCCCCAACCCCCCCCAAAAAAAAAAAAACCCACCCCAACCCGTACATTTTTGGACTATAAGGCGCACACCAAAAATTTCAGATTTTGTTATTATATCTTTTTAAACTATTTTATTAGTCACATAATAAGACGCAGGGGTCTGAATCTGTGATAAAAGGCATCGCCTTATGATCCGAAAAATACGGTCATTAAAAATGATAAAAAAATGGTTTTGTGCTTGCACCGACATGCTCTCCAAGTGGGAGCAGCAACAAATTTCACAGAGATAAGTCTCTGTGACTAGAATATACCAAATACCAATAAAATAAAAAATATACACTTAGTAGTAGTAGTAGTAGTAGTAGTAAAGGGACTGGATTCTGCCTAAGCCTCGCGGCTTATAAAACGTCCCATCCAAAAACAAATTCTTTAATAATTTGCATGCGCAGAAAAACAAACTATGATTGCAATTTCAATCATCATAATCCTAAAACATTTCACTAAAAATCTGAAACCATTTGAAACGATCAAACCATGTCGATGCAGGAGCAAATATCTAGTGTTTGTCGTGCATCTTTCTTAGAGCTAAGGCGTATCGCCTCCATCAGACCCTTCCTGTCCAGAGATGCTGCTGTTAGACTGATTTCTGCCTTTGTGTTGTCCAGATTGGACTACTGTAATTCGATGTATGCTGGGCTTCCAGCAGAACAGATTTCGCGCTTACAGAGAGTGCAGAACAGTGCTGCTCGGCTTGTTCTTGGCAAAAGAAAGCGTGATCACATCACACCTCTTTTGGCTGAGCTCCACTGGCTTCCTGTCAAATTCCGCTGGCAGTTCAAGATGGCTACTTTCGCTTTTCGTCACTTTGACAACTCTTCCTCAGTACCTCCCTTCTTCTCTCTGCACCTACCAAAGCTCTTGCACTCTTCGTTCTTCTTCTTCGTGCTCGTGTGTGTATGGGGTGGGGTTGGGGAGTAGGGGGGGGGGGAAGGGGATGGGGGGGGGGGGGGGGGGGTTGGGGGGTTGGGTGTGTGTGTGTGAAGGGAGGTGGGTGTAACTGTGTTGTGTTATGATTATATGCAATGCATGTACGAAATGTTTGTACGAATGGTGAGTGAAAAGCGCATTGAGTTGCTTTGCAAGATTATGCGCCATATAAGCATTATTCATTATTATTTTTATTATATAAAATTTTCATTTTTGTCAAGTAGATTTTTGAAGGCCTTAGTAGATGGTGCATTTTTTAGTTCAGGTGAAAAACAATGTACTGTAAACATGCTTAATCTCTACGCTTTCAGGAACCCTGTACAGAACCATGAGGACTGTCATGTGGCGTCATGTCATGTCGCATCATGCTATGTCGCGTCATGTCATGTCGTGTCACTCACCCAGGAAAGCCCAGATGGTTGTGGCCTTCAGCAGACTGACGTTGGCCCTTCTCCACAGAACGCTGTCGGTGCTGTCCACACGACCGACCCTGGCTATGTGACGATGGGCGGCTGTCAGCACTGCCTCTACGGCATCTGTCAGCACGACACAATAAAGCATGAACGTGCGGAGGTGTGGCTGCGAATTAGGACTCGGAATGAGTGGCATGGGAGTAACGCCACTGTACGGTCCAGAAGATGGGACAGAAGAAAAAAATTAAATAAAAAAATTAAATAAAATAAAGCATGACGCGTCTGTCTGTCTGTCTGTCTACACTGCTTCCACGGCATCTGTCAGCATGAAACAATAAAGCATGACGTGTCTGTCTGTCTGTCTGTCTGTCGGCACTGACTCCATGGCATCTATCAGCACGAAACAATACAGCATGACGTGTCTGTCTGTCTGTCAGCACTGCCTCCACGGCATCTGTCAGCACGAAACAATAAAGCATGATGTGTCTGTCTGTCTGTCTGTCAGCTGTCAGCACTGCCTCCACGGCATCTGTCAGCACGAAACAATAAAGCATGACATGTCTGTCTGTCTGTCTGTCAGTACTGCCGCCATGCCATCTGTCAGCACGAAACAATAAAGCATGACGTGTCTGTCTGTCTGTCTTTCTGTCGGCGATACCCGCAGTAAAACGAATGAAATTCCATCATTCCCGCACGTGCAACTTGTTGAAATACGAGCTTTAATCACTTATTTTATTTTTGTTTTTTGGATGACATGGGATGATTCGTTGCTTCAAACATTCAGTTGGCCAACGTTTCAGCTGGACAAAGATTTTTATAATAAATCGAAATATCGCTCATTTAACACGGTGTTGCTGACTTTATTTCGTCTTGTCTGAAATGAAATTCCATCATGTGGAACTTTCTCCCCTACACACTTTCTCCCCTTCGGGGCCTGCTCCAACTAAAGATTAAAATAGGGAATTAGGGGGCCATAGGTCAAAGTAGTGGTAAATGAAGGGCAGGAGCTGTGCCGGTCGGGGTTCGTCCCCGGTGAGCTAGCGCTACGCTAGCCGGATTGGTCCAGCCCGGATACTGCAAAAAGGCCTGTGGTCAAATCTTAAAAAGCTGTCAACACCACCAGACAGTAAAACAAAGACATGGTTTTTTTGGTGTGTTTTTTAAAGAAGTATTTTATATTTCAAGTATATTTCCCAGTTCCGTCGAGTACATAGCCTTCATAGGCTCCTTCGACATATAGTACCAGAACCAGAACCAGAACTACACGGCTTGGTGGACAAAGCCAGTGGTTGAAAGGAGAGAAGGTAACAGGGCAAGGCCAATCAGAGCTGATTCTAGGATTTTGAAAAAGTGGGGGCGTTCCCCCCCTTAAAGGTCACCCTGACGGATGAGTTTTTGTAAGAAACACGCCCAGATCACCAGGAAAACACCCTTTACAGAGATTGCAATGCTCACTTTGCACTGGTTTCCTAGAAATCAAGCCGTCAAATCAGCGATTCCTCCTTGGCGGAGGTGCTGGAAGTCAAATTATTTCACCCAAAGAGAAGGCGTTTGCTGTCTCTTTTCTAATGGCCGCCAGAGTTTAGACCAAATTGTTCGCACGAAATGTTTGCAATACAAGCCTTTTTTTTTTTTTTTTTTTTTTAATTTTATACGGATTATCAAAGGAGTTTTGCTCACAACAAAGGCAAAGTGAGCTCCAATTTTTTGAAACGTGTTTTTGCAAAAAACTGCACTACTTAAGAAAAGAAAACAGGTCCAATGGATACAACCACAATGAGTGACCTTCACTGTCTCACCCCATCCTCTCTGGCTACTCTCTCCGGCATCTCCGCCAAGGAGGAATCGCCGTTTTGACGGTTTAATTTCTAGGATACCAGTCTCTCTCAAAGTGAGTGTTCCGATCCTTCAAAGGGCTGTCTTTCTGGTGATCTCAACGTGTTTCTTGCAAAAACTCATCCGTCAGGGTCCACCTTCAAGAATGAAAAAAGGGGGGCAGGTCCAATGGATACGAGGGGAAGGGAACTGGCGGCCGATTCACTCTTCGCTAGCCATGGCCACTTCTTCTCTGTCTCTCTCTCTCTGTCTCTCTCTCTCTGTCTCTCTCTCTCTGTCTCCTCACCCTAGCATTGTTCTTTCAGGTCAAGGTGTGGAGAAACTCTGCGGAGAGCTAGGACAATCAGAGGGTCTTCAGAGAAGAAGCCCCCCTTGATCAAGTGTTTCAGCCCTTCACTCCTTACAAGGCCCCTCTCTCTCTCTCTCTCTCTCTTTCAGGTCAAGGAAATTGTCCCTCCTTCACAGCCTCTTTAGCATTGATATATGTCTTTTTCTGTCTCTCTCTCTCTGTGTCTCTCTCTCTCTCTGTGTCTCTCTCTCTCTGTCTCTCTCTCTCTTTCAGGTCAAGGAAATTGTCCCTCCTTCACAGCCTCTTTAGCATTGATATATGTCTTTTTCTGTCTCTCTCTATTATATAATAATGATTGTTTTGAAATAGAAAGACATTGTTGTGGTTTCCATGTCAGTCAAATAACAATCATCGCACTTGTGAATTGTATATTATCAGAATGGTCATCACGATTTGCCCTGAGCGGCGTTTCTTGCGGTAACAACTAAATAGTTTAACGGCAATAAAATCCCTTAGTTCCTTTGTTTTCTCTATCCGTGTCTTTCTGTCTCTCTGTTTTTCTCTCTCTCCCTGTCTCTCACCCTCTTTCAGGTCTAAGAACTGTCCTTCATTCACGGCCTCTCTGTGTGTTTCTCTCTCTCTCTCTCTCCCTCTCTCTCTCTCTCTCTCTCTCACCCTCTCTCTCTCTCTCTCCATCTCTCACTCTCTCTCTCCATCTCTCTCTCTCTCCATCTCTCTCTCTCTCTCCCCATCTCCATCTCTCTCTCACCCTGCTCCTTCAGGTCCAAGAACTGCCCCTCATTCACGGCCTCCTTGGCGCTGGCGTTGCTGCCCAGGGCCACGGCCTGGCACAGCATGGCGCGCGCGACCTTGACGGGGTCGAGACGAAGATCAAGGACGCGCAGGGTCATGGGCAAGGTCACCAGAGTCCTGTGCTCCTGCTGCCTTCGCTTCATCACCTGGCAGGGGAGAGAAGCTATGTGTCAAAAACTACGATATTCAAAGAACAAAAAATACCCCCCTCACCTCATAATAAGATGCACGGACCCAACCAACGCACAGGCCTGTTTCTACTCTATATTATTTTTAATTTTTTAATTTTTTATTGACTTCTTTTTTTACAATACATATTGTACACACATATATATCATCAATTTCTTACATGCATTAATGCATTGCTTTTTGTTGTTGTAATGATAAAAAGAGGGAACGAAAGGAAAAACAAAAAAGAGGGAAAAAGAAAGAAAGAACAAAAAAAACAAAAAAACAAAAAAAACGTAGCTGACAAGACAAAATAGACACGCATAAACAAAATAAAGGACATGCACATGCTAAAGGACATGCTTGTCCTATTCTATATTATTAGTCATATTACAAGGCGCAGGGGTCTTAGTCTGGGAAAAACGTATCGCCTTATAGTCTGTAGAATATGGTAATACAACCTTTCCTGCTCTAGCCCAACCCCAGTCGTTCTTGTCCCTTCATAAGGGGCAGATAATCTTCAACACCACTATCGTTATCATCATCCTACTGAGTATTCATCATCATCATCATCACCACCATCATCATCATCATCATTATCATCACCATCGTTGTCATCATCATCACTATCATCATCGTTATTGTCATCATCACCATCACCATCATCACCATTATCATCACCATCATCATATTATCACGATCATCATCATCACCATGATCATCATCCTCACCACTTTCATCATCATCATCTTCATCACCACCATCATCATCATCATCTTCATCATCATCATCATGGTCATCATCATCATCACCACCATCATTATCACCATCTCCATCATCACCTTCACCATCATCATCACCACCACCACCATCATCATCATCATCACCATTACCATCACCATCACCAACATCATCATCACTCACCTTCATTGGGTCATCCTCCATAAGATGAGCATAATCTTCCACATCACTGTCATCATCATCTTCATCGTCATCATCAGCCCCTCCCTTGCCTCGATGACGATGACGATGACGATAAGCGGCGTTGTTCTCAGCCTCTCTGTCGATGACGATCACTTCCTCCAGATCATCACAGCATGCCTGCTGCTGACACTGTTCTGTGTACTCTGGAAATAACAGTGCTATTATCAATATTATACAATTTCAGTCCCTTCAATAGACGATTTCCGGGGGGGACAAAAAAAACTGAGGGGAGAGCACTTCGTGGAAATTAGAGTTGTTTACCTCAGCTGAGTCGGACAAACCATAGCGTCGAAGAGAGAAACCAGGATGCGAGTGAGCAACGTGCAGTTTTTTTTAATTTATTTTTTTTAGAGAAATAAAGGGTGGTGGAAAGTGACCACAAAAACCCCAACATGACCGAACTTGCAAAATGTGATGCAAAAATATAAATGACGTCAACTTTAGAATGACGCACTGCATTCTTCGTCATGCGCGTCTACTCAAAACACACCCGAAGCGACGGCTAATTAAGCCAGTATAGTAACTTCCCGTCTGTCCCACTCTGTGCCAAGCAAGATCACTCCCACACACGAGATTACTCCCCTTGATCATTTCCGAACAATTCCTATTTTCTTCTTCTATTTCTATTTTGACTTTGAGCGATCCCCGTGGCAACATAAGAGAGAGATATAACGAGACAGACAGTTAAAATGATAGACAGAAGCAGTTCGAGTCTGATAAGCCTTGTAAAATGATTACCTTGCCTTTTGTAAACTTCCAAGTTAGAACAACTAGACTAAGTTCAAAACGCTATGAATCGCTTGCGGTCATTGTTTTTTTGGGGGGTTTTGAGGAATGAAAAAAAACTGAAGTTCGCGACATAGCACCCCACCCCACCCACCCTGCATCTCGCGGTACAGTCCATCCGCGGTGACCTTGACCTCTTCCACCCATTGGGCGGGCGGCAGACCGTCAGTCATGTGACCCAGGTCATGTGAGCGGCTCAGCCAGGCGTGGAGGAAGGCCATGGCCCCGGGGACGGAGGACAGCGGGACGGGGCTGCACTGAGACAGGTGGGTCAGCAACTGAAAAAACAAACAGCAGGTAGAGTACTAAGGGGGGTTGCGTAGCCCTTTAACCCTCAACAACAACAACATGAACAACAAGAGTCAAGGTACCTTAGCTATGACTTCTGGATAGAGGAATCCAGTGTCAACAACAACAACATGAACAACAAGAGTCAAGGTACCTTAGCTATGACTTCTGGATAGAGGAATCCAGTGTCAACAACAACATGAACAACAAGAGTCATGGTACCTTAGCTATGACTTCTGGATAGAGGAATCCAGTGTCAACAACAACATGAACAACAAGAGTCAAGGTACCTTAGCTATGACTTCTGGATAGAGGAATCCAGTGTCAACAACAACATGAACAACAAGAGTCAAGGTACCTTAGCTATGACTTCTGGATAGAGGAATCCAGTGTCAACAACAACATGAACAACAAGAGTCAAGGTACCTTAGCTATGACTTCTGGATAGAGGAATCCAGTGTCAACAACAACAACATCAACATGAACAACAAGAGTCATGGTACCTTAGCTATGACTTCTGGATAGAGGAATCCAGTGTCAACAACAACAACATGAACAAGAGTCATGGTACCTTAGCTATGACTTCCAGGACAGAGGAATCCAGTGTCAACAACAACATGAACAACAAGAGTCATGGTACCTTAGCTATGACTTCTGGAGAGAGGAATCCAGTGTCAACAACAACAACATGAACAACAAGAGTCATGGTAACTTAGCTATGACTTCTGGATAGAGGAATCCAGTGTCAACAACAACAACATGAACAACAAGAGTCATGGTACCTTAGCTATGACTTCTGGATAGAGGAATCCAGTGTCAACAACAACAACATGAACAACAAGAGTCATGGTACCTTAGCTATGACTTCTGGATAGAGGAATCCAGTGTCAACAACAACAACAACAACATGAACAAGAGTCATGGTACCTTAGCTATGACTTCCAGGACAGAGGAATCCAGTGTCAACAACAACATCAACATGAACAACAAGAGTCATGGTACCTTAGCTATGACTTCCAGGACAGAGGAATCCAGTGTCAACAACAACATCAACATGAACAAGAGTCATGGTACCTTAGCTATGACTTCCAGGACAGAGGAATCCAGTGTCAACAACAACATCAACATGAACAACAAGAGTCATGGTACCTTAGCTATGACTTCCAGGATAGAGGAATCCAGTGTCAACAACAACAACAACATGAACAACAAGAGTCATGGTACCTTAGCTATGACTTCCAGGACAGAGGAATCCAGTGTCAACAACAACAACATGAACAACAAGAGTCATGGTACCTTAGCTATGACTTCCAGGACAGAGGAATCCAGTGTCAACAACAACATCAACAACACGAACAACAAGAGTCGTGGTATCTTAGCTATGACTTCCAGGATAGAGGAATCCAATGTCAACAACAACATCAACAACACGAACAACAAGAGTCGTGGTATCTTAGCTATGACATATGATACAGGAATCCAGTGTCAACAACAACAACAACACGAACAACAACAACAAGAGTCATGGTACCTTAGCTTCCAGGATAGAGGAATCCAGTGTCAACAACGACAACATCAACAACAACATGAACAACAAGAGTCATGGTACTTTAGTGGCCACCGTATTTTTCAGACTATAAGGCGATACTTTTTTCCCCGACTGAGACCCCTGCGCCTTATATAATCTGACTACCATATTTTTCAGACTATAAGGCGTACCTTTGTATAAGGCGCATCCCCCAAATTGTACCCAAATTTCAGATTTTGTTGTCATTTCTTTTTACTATTACAGTGGAATCCGTTTAATTGGCCATCGGATAATCGACCAAAGCCGCTTAATCGGCCAATTTCCTCTGGAACGGAATTTTTTCTTCTTAAGCATGTGTTATTTTGTTCGTTTTTACGGCCAAAGCTGAAATCTTCAATTTCGCTTTATTGGCCACTTTTTCTCTCTCATTTTTCCTCTTTACCCCTTTTTGAGAGGGAGAACAACAGAGGCAGACAAACTGACAACACGCTTTTGATGTTTACATGGTTGAGTGTGAAGTTGGAAGGTGAGCTGTTGTCAATTGAAAGACCCTGCATGGCGTTAAAATCACTCAAGAAAACAAAATCATTGTCTTTTACTCGTGCTTCTGTCAAGTTGTAGGATTAATAAACACACACACACACACACACATCACAAAAAGGGAAAGAATTTGAATTTGAACTGCAACATTTAATTTTGACGTCATTGCTTTTTACTTGCATAATTGCGTCATACAGTATCTCGATGTTCGTTTTATCGGCCGAATCGCTTTATCGGCCATACTTTTCCTGGTCCCAAAAGTGGCTGATTAAGCGGATTCCACTATATTAGTCATTTTATAAGGCGCAGAAGTCTGAATCTGGGGGAAAAAGCATCGCCTTATAGTCCGAAAAATACGGCAATAAAATAGTACAAAAAAATAAAAAATATGAATTTTGTGTAAAATGCGGGGGGTAAAATGCGCCTTATAGTCTGAAAAATACGGTACTTCCAGGAAAAAGGAATTCAGTTTAGTCAGTTAGTCAGTCTATTATAGTCCCGTCAACAGCTATGGTTATCTCAGGACTGTCACCGCATAAAAATCCACCACGTATAGCAAAACACAAATCCATGAATCTTAACAACGTACAAAACCTGAAAACAAAAAATGAATTCAGTTTAAACAACAACACCAACAACATGAACAACAACAAGAGTCAAGGTACCTTCGCTGTGACTTCCAGTACGGAGGAATCCACCGTGTCACAGTCGAATATTTCCTCCTCTTTCTCCATGGCCGCTGAAATGACACAAATAATAATAATAATAATAATAATAATAATGGGAATTTATATAGCGCTCTTTCTCACATGAGCTCAGTGCGCTTTACATTGATAACAAGAAAATTAGAGGCAAACAAATAATGAATCATTAGAAAGTAAACACGATGATTGCACTCAATGTTCTCTTACTTCCTCACACACACACACACACACACGCGCGTACACACGCGCACACACACGCACGCACGCCTGCAATGTGAAAATGTGAAATACAGACATGTTAAAACTGTAGTTTCTCCTCCTTGTCATTTAATTCTTTCTAGACGGTGGCCAGTAAGCTTGGTGATCACTGTAAGCTGGCGAGCCTGCCTCTTTCTTTACAAACGTTGCCAATGGCATGATGTTGCCAACATTGTGACGTGTTGGGTTTTTTCCTGGCATTTGTTGAGCATGTGTGGTGTGTGTGGAACAAATTGATAACGACGTATGAATGATGACAAAAGTTTGACTATGACATAGGACTATGAAATTTATTTTATAAATGGATATTCAACCCTTTCACCGCCAGCCATTTTTCAGCAAAACATTTTCATTAAACTTACCTGGGTAGAGACAAAAATCTGTCTGTAATATTGGGGATTCTTCTGTGACATATTTAAAGTAAGGCCTATCCTTACCTCCCAAAATTAAGAGAATAGGGTCTTTGGATAACAGACCCTGATTTGATGCCTTTTAGTGACATGACTGTTAAATCATTGTGGTGCAAAAATGCAGCGTTGACGGTGAAAGGGTTAATGTCCTTTAAAAAAAGTTTTAGAAAAAAATCATGACGAACATTCGGCAGGCACTTGAGTTTTGCTGTTTTTATTGTTTTTTGTTTTTCTTTCTTAAGGTGTTTACATAATAAGCAACACCCTATTTCCATTCAAAGATGCTTGGGAACTATTATTCCTTACATCGCAGTAGGAAAAACTACATATTTCCTTTTTTTAAAGTTCTGACGGTTCTCTGCAACCGCTGCGGCAACTGACTATAGCTGTGACAACGGTGGCCGGCAAACAAATCGGCTACAAGTGGCAGGATCGCCACCAGCCGCCTAGCGCCCGCTTAGGCTTGAGAAATATTAAAATGATGAAGATACATGTACAAAAATACAGACATGTTAACCCTTTCACCGCCAAAGTCGCATTTTAGCACCACAGTGATTAAACACCTATGTCCCTAAAAGGCATCAAATTGGGGTCTATTATCCAAAGACCCTATTGTCTTAGTTTTGGGAAGTAAGGATAGACCTTATTTTATATATGTCACAGAAGAATCCCCAATACTGCAGATGGATTTTGTTCTCTACCCAGGTAAATTTAATATACATGTTTGGCTGAAATATGTCACTGTCCCCTGTCACTAAAAGGCATCAAATGAGGGTCTGGTATCCAGTGACCTTATGTTCTTAATTTTGGGAGGTAAGGATAGAGCCCTATTTTATGCATGTCACAGAGGAATCCCCAGTATTCCAGACGAAATCTCTTCTCTACCCAGGTAAGTTTAATGTTACATTTGGGCTGAGCAATGGCTAGCGTTGAAAGGGTTTTAAAACACGGTAAATAGTTTTTCTTCTTGTCCAATGCAATAATATGGATGAACAATATGAAACAGCACTGACAGATGTTTCATCTTCTCAGCTGATATAACGGGAATAAAAGAAAAGGGAACACACACTCCATTGATTTATTTGCACTGGAATGATGGCAGCGTGACTTTCTTGCTGATTTTAATGCATGTTTTTCATCTTTCAATGTTGCTTTCGTAAAGCGCATCGAGCATACTACTGTATGGATGTTTTTATCAAGTACCTCAGAAGAAGAAACACTGCTCTACAATATATGAGTGTGTTTAAATATTGCTGTCCTGTTGCACCATTTGTTGCTTTCCCTCATAGGAGAGTACCTGTGCTGTCGTCGTCATCGGGAAGCCCTGCCAGTTGTCTCCCCTCCTTCAGCCACAGCGCCACCTGTTTGGAGGATGACGACACTCGCTTCTCCTGGCTGCGGTTCTGTGCAAGAATAACACAGTGACGACTCCACAGTACTAACAAGAGCGAAAATGGCTATGTTGGAGATTTTTTTAATGAGACGTGACCACACACACATGCACACACACACACCAAAATCAACAGTGCATATTACCTCAACCCCCCAATCCCTCCCAATACATCAACATCAAAAAACACACACACACACACACTCCCCTGCCTTCCCCTTATTTCACATAACACACACACACCTTTACATCACCTTCCACCCATATCACCCCAGCCCCCCTCCCCTTGCATTACCTCACACACACACCCTATATCACACCCCTCTCATTACGATGGCTTAGAGTCAAAATGGACCATCTCTACATAGTCCATTGACATATTATTGGACTTATTACAAAAACTAATAACTTGTATCAAACAGTGACTGCAGAAATATGAAAAGGGGGTTATGCTTTTTATATTTCTGCAGTGTTTTTACATCACACCCCCATATCACTCCAGCTCCCCCTCCATTACATCATCACCACCCTTACTTCACCCTGACCCCCTATATCACCCCAGCCCCCCCTCCCTTCCCACTACATCAACAATATGTCGTCTTCCTATCTTGTCATTGCAAAGCGCATAGAGCATTTTCAATCAATGGATTATTGCAGCAATATATAAATAAAATTAGGGAGGTTGGAGGGTGGAATCCTCCCCATGTTTGCTCCAGGGCAAACACAAGCCATCTAGTTATTATTATTATTATTATTATTATCAACACCAATCCCCCCCCCCCCACACACACACACACGCCCTACCTCCAATCCCAACTGTGTAGCCCTTGCACACACGCACACACACACACAACCTCTAATAACCCCCCCCCCACCACCCCCCCACCACCCCCAGTCTAGCCCTTGCCCATATCTCCATTCATCTTTTAGGATAGTGGGCACACTCCCCTCCCTTCCCCTCCCCCCCCCCCATTCCACCTAACACACCCCTCCATCACCCCAGCACCATTTCCCTCCCCCCCCCATTACACCACCTCTCCCCACCCCCCACCCCCACCCCAACAATAAACGAAGTCCTGTGTGCCCATACACTTCTTCGCGCATGTGAAAGAACCTGGTGCCAATGGAAAAGTTGTCATTTGGTCCAAATTTACCCACTCCCTGTTCCCCATCAATCAGTCACGCAAAATAAAAACATTAAAAAAAAAGAAAAAAAGATGGTTAATGCAGCACTAGCTGCAACGTTCTCTCCACTGGGTGGGAGCAACCTGAATTTCACAGAGACCAAATAATCTCTGCGACTATAAAAATTGAATACCAATATTTTTTCATCACCCATCAGAGAGAAAGAGAGAGATGGGATGGAGGGAGGGAGGGAGAGAGGGAGGGAGGGAGAGAGAGAGAGAGGGGGGGAGAGAGAGTGGGAGAGAGAGAGATGGAGGGGGAGAGAAGAGAAGAGAGAGAGAGAGAGAGAGAGAGAGAGAGAGAGAGAGAGAGAGAGAGAGAGAGAGAGAGAGGAGAGAGAGAGACTGGAGACACTGGACACTGGAAAACTTTACTTGACAAGGATAAAGATTTTAGGTGATGAGAGAAAGAGAGAGAGAGAGAGAGAGAGAGAGAGAGAGACTGAGAGAGGGGAGAGACTGAGGAGGAGAGAAAAGAGAGAGAGAGAGAGAGAGATGAGAGAGAGAGAGAGAGAGAGAGAGAGAGAGAGAGAGAGAGAGAGAGAGAGAGAGGAGAGAGAGAGAGAGAGAGAGAGAGAGAGAGAGAGCGTGTTCTCATTAAATTAATCACCATGTTGATCAGGCCTTTTTTTTATTATCGACACCACACCCCACACACCACCTTACCCTCCATACCCCCCAGCCCACCCCCAAACCCCCCACCTTACCTCCAGCCCCCCAACCCACCCCCAAACCCCCCACCTTACCTCCAGCCCCCCAACCCACCCCCAAACCCCCCACTTACCTCCAGCCCCCCCCCCCCCAAACCCCCCACCTTACCTCCAGCCCCCCCAGTTTGGCCCTGGCCCATATCTCCATGTGGCCGTCCATCTTGGCGCAGTGAGAAAACTCCTCCGCTTCCAACGCGCGCGCCGCTGCTTCCCGGGCCTCGTCTCCCTTAGATCGCTCTCCCTCTCCCTTCCCCTCCTCCTTCTCCTCCTCCTTCTCCTTCCCCTCCTCCTCCCCGAGGATGTCAAGGTCGAGGTCGGCGTTCTGCGACGATGACGATGACGATGACGATGCCATGCTGTGACACAAGGCTGCAAAATGCGCCCACGTTTGGTGAGCGGAGGCAGCAGCAGCAGCGAGTGGGGTGGGGGTGGTGGGAAGAATCGTGGCGGAGTTAGTGGGCGCGTCCCCTTCCGCGCTGGCTGCTGCTGCTGATGATGATGGTGATGTCGTTGACGATGACGATGATGGTGATGATGATTCCTGGGTCTCTGTGGTAACTGGTCCACCACCACCACCACCAGCAACAGCAACAGAGGCGGTGGCGATAGCAACGACGCCCTCTCCCTGGCGCTCAGTGGTTGCCGTGACAACGCCGGCAGGGGCGGCCTGACAGGAAGCTTCCTGCACTTTGCCGACCGCGTTTCGATTGGTCAAGGGGTTGCTGGCTTCCTGAGTTTTGTTGGGTGACAGCAGACCTGGGAAAAAACAACAACACTGAAAGGTGCTGACGGGGACTGAGATGCGCAAGTCACAACGTCTGCCCTACCAACACGAGAGCAGCCCTGCTCCATCCAGCCTTGAAAGTCTGTGTTGTGTTACTGAGGAGAAGGCACACACGGGACTGGAGCATCTGAGTCTGAGTCTGAGTCTGAGAAATGCATTAGCTGTTCCCGTCAATAGGAGACACGCGACGAAGGTTTGGAATCTGATGTCTTACGATCGATTAGTGCATGGTTGTTACTAATCTTTTCCCAAAATACTGGGCCTGTATTCACATTGAGATAGCATGAGACTTAGCATGATGCTAACTTAGAAGCTCTTCCAATGTCCTATAGGATTTAATAGGACTTTTGGAAGAGCTTCTAAGTTAGCATGATGCTAAGTCTCATGCTATCTCAATGTGAATACAGGCCCTGGTCCCTAACTCTTCATAACGTATGTTTGGCCACTTTTTCTCGAAACCTAATCAAATGGCCTGTCCAAAACTGTTGTAAGGGGAAGCAACCGGACAGTGCCGAGTGAGCTAAGGTTATCAAATGATGGTTGTTTTTTTATTCTCTGTGTGTATGTCTATTTTTCTTTGTGAAAATAAGGCGGAATAGCCTGAAATGAATGGAAGGGTGCAGAGGAGGGGGCTTTTCTTAACATTTGCCTCCAGTTTGTTAGTTAGTTAGTCTGTTCTAGTCCCGTCAACAGCTATGGTTATCTCAGGACTGTCACCACATAAAAATCTACGACGCATAGCAAAACACAAATCCAAGAATCCCAACAACGTACAAAACCTGACAACAAAAAATGTAGCACAACTCACAACATGACACTTCCATTATCATACCCCACAGCACACACAGCGCCGGAAATGCGGAGCCACGCCACTCTCACTCATCGGACCCAGGTAAAAAAAACAGTAAAAAAGGATAACAAATACATACTAGTAAGCTAAAATACATAAAAAAGGCTATATAAGCAAATATGCACTGCAGAATGGACAACTGGTGCCCACTCAAGTGCGCAAGTATCACGCGTGGACGCCAGCGTACAAAAACAACAACTGGCATGTCACAAATTGCAAAAATGAAAAACGCGGAAGGGCTCCACAGAAAAAATGCAGGCGAATGGACCAGTAAGGCAGAAAAAAGCAGACGCCAGAAAGCAAAAAGAAGAGAAAAGGCAGAGTCAAAGAGAGTGATAGAGTAGGGGAAGCCACCAGCACAGAACCTCCAGAAGAAGGGGGAACCATTTCCGCCGAAAGACCCCCCGGTATCCCCACGGGAGGGCCACAACCACACAAGCCAACCCAAGCCGTTGCCCGCCCCCCACGACGAGGACGCGTGGTTGGACTTTAGGAGGCTGTTGGGCTACTCTCCGTAAGCCCCCCCCACCATGATAGGTGGAAGCCCGCCGGAGGGGGTGTCTCCAGTTTAACCCCAGTCTAGCCAGTTTAACCCCTTGACAGCCAGAGAAAATTAAAGAAAAAAAACCATGTCATGTCACGGAAAAGACAACTGATAGAGTCGATCTGGCAAAATGGTCTGGGGATATAACACACCAAAAAATTATTTTTTCAAATAAAATAATTCTTACTATTAGTTCGTCCGTGCAGCAGCAGATCAACCATTCTGTTACGCTGTCTGTCATTGGTCGACTTGAACACGCTGCCTGCCGAACGCCGTAACATCTCCGCCAGGAAACAGCGCCACAGCACTGTGGGTAGACAGTTGGGGTCACGACCCTCCTCTGTACGACCATCATTAACATATCGTTAACATATCGTTAACATATCGCTAACATATCAATAACACATCGCTAACATATCATTAACACATCGCTACATATCATTAACATATCATTAACATCTCCGCCAGGAAACAGCGCCACAGCATTGTGGGTAGACTGTCGGGATCACGACCCTTCTCTGTACGAATATCATTAACCCATCATTAACATCTCCACCAGGAAACAACACCAGAGCACTGTGGGTAAACCCTCCTCTGTATGTTTGTTGTTCCCTGGCTTAAAGACTCCAGGGATCATCCCAACAGCCGAGGCAATTTAACACTATGGTACAAATGCGCCAACTAGGGATGAGAACATTACATGCGTGACCATTTTTTATTACCCCGCCACATGGGCAGCCACACTCCGACTTTGGAGGACCTCCTCTGTATGAATATCATTAACATAATAATTATCATCAGTCCCTGTCAAGTCAAGTCAAGTCAAGTCAAAATCATCTTTATTGAGGGTTAAAGAATAAGCTAACAAAGCTTTTTTTCATCCTGCCCTCATAAAAAAAAATACACATCAATCAAAAATCAATGAACTTAACATATTTACAGGAACACACAAAACAGAAAACATTATGATCAGTATAATGAAAGAAAAAAACAACAACAAAGAACCAAACAGAAGAGAGAGAAGGGAATAGGGAGGAAGAGAGAGGGAGAGAAAGCTGGGGGAGGAAACACTCACATACACACATGCGCGCGTGTGCGCATATACACACACACACATACGCTCACTCACACACACACACACGCTCACACACACACACACACACACACACACACACACACACACACACACACACACACACACACACACACACACACACACACACACACACACACACACACACACACACACACACACACACGTACACACACACACACTCACACACACACACACACACACACACCTGCACACACAATTGGAAAACAAAAACAAAAAACAGAAGGAAAGGGAAGATAGAAGGAAGAAAAGAATATTTCCAGACATAAGAACAATCAATGCATATATACATCTCAATAATGCCAGATTACAATTTATCAACCAGGTGCTTCTTTAAAGCTTTTTTAAAAGCTGGTTTAGATGGACATGATTTC
>CM065704.1:6633898-6653898 GCA_017654935.2 Phymorhynchus buccinoides
CGTACTGTCTCACCCACTATCTTTCTGACTTACTGGTCCTTTCTCTTCCCCCTTTGCCGTACTGTCTCACCCACTATCTTTCTGACTTACTGGTCCTTTCTCTTGCCTTTTTTTCTCTCAAGAAAAACTTACCAAAAATGTGTCAAGCCGAAGATGGACAAGCTAGTCCTAACTATTTTTTTAGTTAGGCGAATAATGGCAGATCTGCGCTCATGACAGGAAACTGTCTGAGTGATCAAAAAAGAAGAAGAAGTTCCTTTTAGATCTGGGCAGTCAGTTCCTGGCTAGTTTCACAAAAAACATTTTGATTCCCGAAAAAAAGAAAAAAGTCTTTATCTCCGTGAAGACATGAAAAAAGCTTCTCCCTGTCCCCACCACCCCACATCTCTATCTCCCTTTCCTCTAATTATTATTTTTCATTTCCTTACATTTTTATGCATGCACGCACGCACATACACAGGCACACACACACATACGTACACACACACATGCACACACATACACACACACATACAAACACACACACACACACACACACACACACACGTGCGTGCGTGTGTGCGTGTATGTGACTGTCCGTATGTCTCTATGTCTGTGTGCGTATGTGTGTGTGTGTGTGAGAGGAGAGAGAGAGAGAGAGAGAGAGAGAGAGAGAGGAGAGAGAGAGAGAGAGAGAGAGAGAGAGAGAGAGAGAGAGAGAGAGGGGGGGGGGGGAAGGGAGGCACATACAATGTTGGGAACGGGAAGGGACCCAAAATATGTGAAAGCTAGGGGTGACTTGAAGAGGGTGGGGGTGTGGGGGTGAATAAATGAATGTGAGGATAGAAATGGTGGGAAAGAGGGCAGTTCTTAACGTTTTGATAGTCGCTTGCATCAACCGTAACTATGTTCAGCTTCTTGCGAAGCATGATTTGTTGTCCACTATTCCTTAGTTTTGTTTCCATTTTTAATGCATGCACATGTGTTTCCTTGCTTGCATTGTGCTTGTACGAGACCACACTGTAATGTCACCTAACGTGATAATAAAGTATTTTTGACTTTGACTCGACACACAACACACACACACACACACACACTGACTCGACACACAACACACACACACACTGACTCGACACACAACACACACACACACACACACACTGACTCGACACACAACACACACAAACACTGACTCGACACACAACACACAAACACAAACACACTGACCGACACACGTGCGCAGGAAAGCGAAGATCAGCCTGAGCTGGTGCGTGCGCGCGGTGGTCGGGTTCAGCTGCCCTATCATGGCGCCCAGAACGGCAAAGGGAACGTCAAGCTGGGACCAGTCGAACCCCAGAGGGTCCAGTGTGCAGAGATAACCAAGGGAGGGCTTTAATACCACCTGCAGGAATAAATACACACTGCATTGTAATACCCAGCACAGCAAACGGTATATCAAACTGGGGACCAGTCGAACCACAGAGGGTCCAGTGTGCACACACCTGCAGGAATAAATACACACTGTATTGTAATACCCAGCACAGCAAACGGTATATCAAACTGGGGACCAGTCGAACCCCAGAGGGTCCAGTGTGCACAGATAGCCAAGGGAGGGCTTTAATACCACCTGCAGGAAGAACGTAATAAACTCTAACGCAATAGAAGAAACGACCTGCAGGAATAACGTAATAGAAGAAACGGCCTGCAGGAAGAACGTAATAAACTCTAACGCAATAGAAGAAACGACCTGCAGGAATAACGTAATAGAAGAAACGGCCTGCAGAAATAACGTAATAAACTCTAACGTAATAGAAGAAACGACCTGCAGGAATAACGTAATAGAAGAAACGGCCTGCAGAAATAACGTAATAAACTTAACGTAATAGAAGAAACGACTTGCAGGAATAACGTAATAGAAGAAATGGCCTGCAGGAATAACGTAATAGAAGAAACGGCCTGCAGGAATAACGTAATAAACTCTAACGTAATAGAAGAAACGGCCTGCAGGAATAACGTAATAGAAGAAACGGCCTGCAGGAATAACGTAATAAACTCTAACGTAATAGAAGAAACGACCTGCAGGAATAACGTAATAGAAGAAACGGCCTGCAGGAATAACGTAATAAACTCTAACGTAATAGAAGAAACGGCCTGCAGGAATAACGTAATAGAAGAAACGGCCTGCAGGAATAACGTAATAAACTCTAACGTAATAGAAGAAACGGCCTGCAGGAATAACGTAATAGAAGAAACGGCCTGCAGGAATAACGTAATAAACTCTAACGTAATAGAAGAAACGACCTGCAGGAATAACGTAATAGAAGAAACGGCCTGCAGGAATAACGTAATAAACTCTAACGTAATAGAAGAAACGGCCTGCAGGAATAACGTAATAGAAGAAACGGCCTGCAGGAATAACGTAATAGAAGAAACGGCCTAGAAGAAACGGCCTGCAGGAATAACGTAATAAACTCTAACGTAATAGAAGAAACGGCCTGCAGGAATAACGTAATAAACTAACGTAATAGAAGAAACGACCTGCAGGAATAACGTAACAGAAGAAACGGCCTGCAGGAATAACGTAATAAACTCAACGTAATAGAAGAAACGACCTGCAGGAATAACGTAATAAACTCTAACGTAATAGAGAGAAACGACCTGCAGGAATAACGTAATAAACTCTAACGTAATAGAAGAAACGGCCTGCAGGAATAACGTAATAGAAGAAACGGCCTGTAGAAATAACGTAATAGAAGAAACGGCCTGCAGGAATAACGTAATAAACTCTAACGTAATAGAAGAAACGACCTGCAGGAATAACGTAATAGAAGAAACGACCTGCAGGAATAGCATACATTAAATTGTAATACCCAGCCCAGCAAATGGTATGATCAACCTGAGGCCAGTCAAAGCTTTGTTGTTATGAGAAAGGAAGCAATGCAGACGAGTTGTGTCCCCTTTCATGACAATCGGTTCCGGCTAGAAATAACCCATTAACAGCAGAACGAACAAACAAAATTTTATTTATACAGGGTAATGAGATAAGTATACATACTTTTTTACACCCAGCCCTGTGGTAAACGAAAATATCGAAATAAACAACAATTACAAACAACAACATCCAATGAAAGAATATAATAAACGACAACCATGAATATCATGTAAAAAGTGAAACAAAGCAAGGTTGCTCAGCAATTGAAATAGAGGCGATGATGATGATGGCGATGACATTCATGATGATGATGTTGATGATGACATTCATGATGATTAATGGTGGTAATGATGATGAAGATGTCGCTGCTGCTGATGATGGTGACGATGATGATGACATCGACAACGACAACGATGACGACAACAACCCTCACCTTCACCCTCTCCCAGTGCGAGCGGTTGACGTACAGGGGCATCCAGGCGTTGATGGGCTCCCGGCCCACCCCAACCGTGGCGTAGCCCATCCCCTCCCCTCCTCCTCCCAGCCGTGGCCCCCCCCCGTGGCGGAACCCGAAGCCGTTGTGGGCCTGCAGATGGCCGGCCAGGTTGACCTTGAACTCCAGTGCATCCAGCATGGCCGAACGGCTGACCAGCGTGCCGGACACCAGGCAGAGCTGGAGCTATAAGACAAGTGGAACAAAATGTCAGGAAAAATCGGTCGTAAATTGGAGGGGTCGTATGACGGAAGTTTTCACTGGCAGCCGTAGAAAGAAAAAGTTCAGCACAGTTCATACTCTCTTCTTCATGCACACATACAATGACATATTAAAACTGGATTTGGGTCTTTCCAACTCCATAGGATTGTGCAATCGATGTATTACAGTTTCACTTCGCCGACTTCTGTTAATCACCTCCACTCTCGTCCAAAGTCAGTGGTTTTCTTTTTCAAAGTCAGTGGTTTTCGTGCTTTTCCTACGCTTTCCGCCATCTTTTCTACAACAAGGGAAGCGACTCCGCTTTCAGGCCCTTGACCGTGGTTGTTTCCCTTTGCTCGAAGTCTATGCAGACGACAGCAACGGTCGTAAAAACCAACAAAATGGCGGTCGTAAGTCGCGTTTTAGAGGAAGTCGTTTAAGAGAGGTCGTTTACATAGTAAAATGCATCCGTGCCAACAAATCCGGTCTTAAATGAGAGGTGGTCGCTTAACAGAGGGTCGTAAAATAGGGGTTTGTCTGTAGTCACATTATAAGGCGCAGGGGTCTCAGTCTGAGGAAAAAGTGTCGCCTTATTGTCCAAAAAATATGGTAATAATAATAATAATAGTAACGAGCATTTATATGCGCTTATTCTTAAACAAGCACTAAGCGCTTACAATAATAAACAAATAAATGAATAACCCACCACATACCCACCCACCCCCCAAAAAACAGTAGAAAATATGAGAATGTCAAAAATTGCTTCGCACACACACACACACACACACGCGCGCGCGCGCGCACACACACATACAAAACACACACACACACACACACACCACACCACACAACACACACCCGCACAAACCACACACACACATACACACACGCGCAGAGAAGGGACAAAAATTACTTTACAAAAGAAAAGAGCAGGCTACGATTTGAAGAGAGTGGTTCTGAGGGAAGACTTAAATGAAGAAAGGGAGTTGGCAGAACGGAGAGGAAGAGGGAGTTTGTTCCAAGCAGAGGAGGCCTGAAATAGTCATTTTGAAAAAAAACTAATCCAACGCGCAGCCGATTCTTTTTCTTCACAAAATCCAATTAACAAGAAAACTATTTGTAATTACACAATCATATGCAAGCAATATTGCACTGGGAGAGATTTAAAACATTTTTTAAACCATGTATCTGCTTTTTCTTTGGTGTCTTCCATCAGATTTTGGATCATTGGACCTAGAACTCTCACCACGCGGTCGCTTTGACGCCATCTTGAAACAGAATGAAAAGAAATTGACGCGCGTTGCATGCTGGGAACCGGAATGACTTTTCGCCGCATTGTTTCAAAAGCGTGCTTTTTTCTTTCGTATTTTATTTCCCATCTCTGTAATTATCGTAATTTGACTTTTGCTTCGTAAAAATTACGGCAAAATCGTAAAGGTAAACAGGTCCGCTGATTACACACCAACGTTGGGCTGTCCATGATGTATTCTGGCTGGCACACAGCCATTCTGAAGCCCATGGCATTCTCCCTGTTCCCAAGGTCCCTCTTCTTTTTCTTCAAACGATCAGACAGTTTCCTGTCAATTATGAGCGCAGATGCGTCATGCTGCCATTATGCGCCTAACTAAGAAATAGCTAGGCCCAAGCAAGTCCGACTTCAGCTGGAGGAGGGAATGTTTTTGAAAGTGCTTCATGAAAAAAAGGCAGGAGAATGGACCGGTCGGTAAGGCAGAAAGATTAGTAGATGACAGTAAGCAAAGGGAAAAGGCAGAGTCAAAGACAGTGACAGATGAGAGGAAGAAGTTACAAGCACAGAACTTCCAGAAGATGGGGGAACTATTTATACAAAAGCCCCCCCCCTCCCCCCCCAGGTATTCCCATGGAGGGTTGGTGAGGGGGGGGGGGCAATGCCCCTCAAAACGTCATGATCATAATCAATAAACAATTAAACATAACACACCAACGTTGGACTGTCCACAATGTACTCCGGCCGGCACACGGCCATTCCGAACCCCATGGCATTCTCCCTGTTCCCAAGGTCCCTCAGAATGTCCGCCACGTTCTCCTGGGAGAGCGTGCAGAAGAAGAAGCCCAGGGCATCGTGGGACAGGCGGGCGATGTCATCTTCGTCGACAGTGACTTTGTCCAGCTTTGCCTCGTCGTCCTTGGCTCGCTTCACGTTCTGCACCGCGCGTCGGTCCATCAACCGCTGACGACGTGACTGGCTGAACTGAAAGCACGGTATTTGAACAATGCACATACAGATATCAGGTCTGCTTCACATTCGGCACCGCGCGTCGGTCCATCAACCGCTGACGACGTGACTGGCTGAACTGAAAGCACGGTATTTGAACAATGCACATACAGATATCAGGTCTGCTTCACATTCGGCACCGCGCGTCGGTCCATCAACCGCTGACGACGCGACTGGCTGAACTGAAAGCACGGTATTTGAACAATGCACATACAGATATCAGGTCTGCTTCACATTCGGCACCGCGCGTCGGTCCATCAACCGCTGACGACGTGACTGGCTGAACTGAAAGCACGGTATTTGAACAATGCACATACAGATATCAGGTCTGCTTCACATTCGGCACCGCGCGTCGGTCCATCAACCGCTGACGACGTGACTGGCTGAACTGAAAGCACGGTATTTGAACAATGCACATACAGATATCAGGTCTGCTTCACATTCGGCACCGCGCGTCGGTCCATCAACCGCTGACGACGTGACTGGCTGAACTGAAAGCACGGTATTTGAACAATGCACATACAGATATCAGGTCTGCTTCACATACAGATATCAGGTCTGCTTCACATTCGGCACCGCGCGTCGGTCCATCAACCGCTGACGACGTGACTGACTGAACTGAAAGCACGGTATTTGAACAATGCACATACAGATATCAGGTCTGCTTCACATTCGGCACCGCGCGTCGGTCCATCAACCGCTGACGACGTGACTGACTGAACTGAAAGCACGGTATTTGAACAATGCACATACAGATATCAGGTCTGCTTCACATTCGGCACCGCCCGCCGGTCCATCAACCACTGACTGGCTGAACTGAAAGCACGGTATCTGGTATTTTGGTATTTGGAATATTATTATTATTATTCTTCGATCGCTCAGACAGTTTCCTGTCAATTATGAGCACAGATGCGTCATGCTGCCGCTATGCGCCTAACTAAGAAATAGTTAGGCCCCAGCAAGTCCAACTTTGGCTGGAGGAGGAAATGTTTTTTTAATGTGTTTCGTGAAAAAAAGGCAGGAGAATGGACCAGTAAGGCAGAAAGATAGTAGATGACAGTAAGCAAAGGGAAAAAGCAGAGTCAAAGAGAGTGACAGATTAGAGGAAGTTACAAGCACAGAACTTCCAGAAGGTGGCGGAACTATTATTTTTCTATCATTTATTTTAGATTTTATTGGAAAAAAAGAAATCCCCAAACAAACCACATTTGCTCACTTGGCTGCCATTTTTGCGAAACCAATCAGCCTGGTATTGTACATCATGTGGTACATGAGGTCATTTCATAACGAAGGTGTATAAAGGTCAAACCTTACCTCGGCCTGGTACTACTGTACATCATATGGTACATGGGGTCATTTCATATTAACGAAGGTGTATAAAGGTCAAACCTTACCTCGGCCTGGTACTACTGTACATCATCTGGTACATGGGGTCATTTCATATTAATGAAGGTGTATAAAGGTCAAACCTTACCTCGGCCTGGTACTACTGTACATCATGTGGTACATGGGGTCATTTCATAACGAAGGTGTATAAAGGTCAAATCTTACCTTGGCCCGGTACTACTGTACATCATGTGGTACATGGGGTCATTTCATAACGAAGGTGCATAAAGGTCAAACCTTACCTCGGCCTGGTACTACTGTACATCATCTGGTACATGGGGTCATTTCATATTAACGAAGGTGTATAAAGGTCAAACCTTACCTTGGCCTGGTACTACAGTACATCATGTGGTACATGGGGTCATTTCATAACGAAGGTGCATAAAGGTCAAACCTTACCTCGGCCTGGTACTACTGTACATCATGTGGTACATGGGGTCATTTCATAACGAAGGTGCATAAAGGTCAAACCTTACCTCGGCCTGGTACTACTGTACATCATCTGGTACATGGGGTCATTTCATAACGAAGGTGCAAAAAGGTCAAATCTTACCTCAGCCTGGTATTGTACATCATCTGGTACATGGGGTCATTTCATATTAACGAAGGTGCATAAAGGTCAAACCTTACCTTGTCCTGGTACTACTGTACATCATGTGGTACATGGGGTCATTTCATAACGAAGGTGCATAAAGGTCAAACCTTACCTTGGCCTGGTACTACTGTACATCATGTGGTACATGGGGTCATTTCATAACGAAGGTGCATAAAGGTAAAACCTTACCTTGGCCTGGTACTACTGTACATCATGTGGTACATGTGGGGTCATTTCATAACGAAGGTGCATAAAGGTCAAATCTTACCTCAGCCTGGTATTGTACATCATGTGGTACATGGGGTCATTTCATAACGAAGGTGTATAAAGGTCAAACCTTACCTTGGCCTGGTATCTCAGGTCGTGGGCTCTGGCCAGGATAGAGACAGAGGCTGTTTCTCCCCGACAGTACTGTGCCAGCATAGAGTGCATAGAGTCCAGCTGGTAACATAGAGATAGCACATAGTGATGATGATGATGATAATGACAATGATGATTGATGATGATGATTTGATGATGATGATGATGATGATGATGATGATGATGATGATAGCAATAAATAGAGACAGAGGCTGTTTCCCCCCGACGGTACCGTGCCAGCATAGAGTGCATAGAGTCCAGCTGTTAACATAGAGATATTACATACATAGTGTTGATGATGATAATAACGATGATGATGATGATGATGATGATGATAATGATAATGATGATGATGATGATGAATAGAGACAGAGGCTGTTTCTCCACGACAGTACCGTGTTGGTAAATTTTGACCAAATAACAACTATTTTGTTGCCACTGGTGCTAATTGCACATTTTGTTTTTGCGATATAATAAAGAATACTTTTTTGTTTGTTTTTCTGTCCCATCTTCTGGGCCGTACAGTGGCGTTGCTCCCACGCCGCTCATCTCGAATCCCACACCCTGGCTTGTTCATGTCGTAGAATCCGAGACCAGCAGTTCAAGGGGAGCGCGCGAATCTATGTTAGGCCGTCAGGAGGCAACCAACCGAGGAGACACTGCACTGCTGCTGAGTCACTTCGGTGGAGTTCAGTGGAGCCTATTCAGGACACCACCTACTAAGCCCCCTACTGATGACACTATTCGAATAAAGAATACTCGTCGGTTCAGTTCGTTTACTTGGGCTGCTTTTGTTGACTATACTACTGTTGATTATAGTATTTTTAATAATGATTTACTGTAGTTTGAATCTCTTTCATGCTCTCCAACAAAACCTGGCGCGTTTCAGCCTCAATTCATGCCCCAAAACACTCTACTGTTGACTACAGTATTTTAATTATGAATGATGACTTACTTTAGATAGAATCTCTTTCATGCTCTCCATCAAAACCTGGTGCGTTTCCACGTTAATTCCCGCCCCAAACACTCTACTGTTTGGCAAAGCAAATATGAAATAGTGAGGCTAAGAGAGGATATAGTGAAATGAATAAAGGGAAGGAACTTCTCATAATTAACTCCCTTTTACCAAAGTTATTATGGCACCTATTCGCCTAGCAAAGTGAAAGTAGTTGCCACTACAATACAGACCCAAGTTCCTTCCCCTTATATCATTTCACTCTGCTGTTGATAACAGTATTTTAGTTATGAATGATGACTTACTTTAGTTTGAATCTCTTTCATGCTCTCCAACAAAACCTGGCGCGTGTCTGCGTTAATTCCAGCGCCAAACACTCTGCTGTTGGACAGTCGACTCTGGAACCGGGTCAGCTTGGTCTGCAGGCCGCTGACGTCTGCAACACAAACAGACCTGCTTACCCCAAATCTTCACTGTCAGTAATCCCAAGCTCTGAAAACAGTAATTTCAGGCATCTGTCCGTAATTTTGCTGTCCGAGAAATCCTTTCACCAGAATTTTTCGCTGCCGTCAAACTTTTTGTTGAGCGGGGTGGGGGTGGGGGTGGGGGTGGGGCGTACACGTATGCTGCAACTTCCCATCCAAACCCAACTTCGACAACCGCCAAAATTTTGCACTTCGTACCTAGAAAAATGGCGGCATGGAGAAATAAACCGGAAGTATTCATTCAAGGGACATCACTCGAAGAGATACCTTTGATAGCAGACGACACAGTAGCGAGTACGGCTCAAACGCCATGCCTTCTTTTGATTTCTTCTTCTTTCGCACACGTTCAGCGGAAATGCGGATTTTGTTGTTGCTGACCGTAATAGCGTAATCAGAGGTCTCAAAACGTAATAATTACGGACAAATCCGTAGGAAAAACAGGTCTGCACAAACAACGGGTGGCAGGGTTTATGGCAGAATCTAAATCGCTTTGTGCTTGATAAAAAAGGTTTTTTAAAATCACTCAAAAGTACTTTACCGTATTTTACGGACTATACGGCGATTCTTTTTCCCCAGACTGAAATCCCTGCACATTATAATGTGACTAATAATATAGTATGAAAGCATAACACAGTAGAACCAGGCAAGGGGATTGGAAAAGTAAAAACAAAAGCTGAAAAGTGGGGGTCTAGGGGCTGCAGAAGGCCCCTAGTAGGGGTCCAGGGGGTAACGTTGAAGCTTTTTGGAATTGAAGCCCTAAAACAGCATTAGAATGGCTACATTTAGCTCAGGTTCAAGCATACTTTAAAATCTCCAAAAGAGAAATGCAGGTTAGGTGCAACAACGTGACAGAGATACAACATAACTGAAAGAACGTTAATCAAACGTGTGAAACGAAATGATACCAACCAAATAATTATCATTAAAATTCATTACATCAACTTAGAAATGTGCACACAGAGAGAGAGAGAGAGAGAGAGAGAGTGAGAGAGAGAGAGAGAGAGAGAGAGAGAGAGAGAGAGAGAGAGAGAGAGAGAGAGAGAGAGAGAGAGAGAGAGAGAGAGAGAGAGAGAGAGAGAGAGAGAGAGAGAGAGAGAGAGAGAGAGAGAGAGAGAGAGAGAGAGAGAGAGAGAGAGAGAGAGAGAGAGAGAGATAGAGAGAGAGAGAGAGAGAGAGAGAGAGAGAGAGAGAGAGAGAGAGAGAGAGAGAGAGAGAGACACACAGAGAGAGAGAGAGAGAGAGAGAGAGAGAGAGAGAGAGAGAGAGAGAGAGAGAGAGAGAGTGAGAGAGAGAGAGAGAGAGAGACTGACAGACAATGAGAGAGAGAGAGAGAGAGAGAGAGAGAGAGAGAGAGAGAGGGAGAGAGAGAGAGAGACTGAGAGAGAGAGAGAGAGAGAGAGAGAGGGGGGGGGGAGGGAGAGAGAGAGAGAGAGAGAGAGAGAGAGAGAGAGAGAGGAGAGAGAGAGAGAGAGAGAGAGAGAGAGAGAGAGAGAGAGAGAGAGAGAGTGAGAGAGAGAGAGAGAGAGAGGGGAGAGAGAGAGAGAGAGAGAGGAGAGAGAGAGAGAGAGACAGACAGAGAGACAGACAGAGAGAGAGACAGAGAGAGAGAGAGAGACCTTTTTTCTCCTTGACAGCAGTGGCTATCTGGTCAGCCAGGACGTCGGTGTTTCTGTTGATGATGGTCATCTCCCACTGGGCCTTGCTGGCCGCTCCGTCCAGCACTTTCTCCTCCGTCCCCACGATCACACAGGGCAAGTGGAAAGTGTGGTCAGCTCCATGCTACACACACACACACACACACACACACACACACACACACACACATATACATCAGACTTACCGTAAAAACTGGACTATAAAGCGCACCTGTATATAAGCCACATCCCTTAACCCTTTCACCGCCAATGTCGCATTTATGCACCACAATGGTTAAACACCCACATCACTAAAAGGTATGAAATCAGGTCCTGTTATCCGAAGACCCTATTTTCTGAATTTTGGTAGGTAGGGATAGGCCTAATGTTATACATGTCACAGAGAAATTCACAATAATTATTGCAAATACATTTTTTTCTCTACTCAGTTAAGTTTAATGGTATATTTTGGCTGAAATATGGCTGGCGGCGAAAGGGTTAAATTGACAAAATATTAGATATTTGTTCACATATAAGCCGCACCAGTTTATAAGCCACAGAGAAAATTGTATGTGCACAACCCAACACAAATATAGAAATCCTCCTATCAGAGCATAAGTATTTAATGTTCTCAGACACTTTAAGCATGAGATTTGAATCTATTGATTACCAAAACCAGTTTTGAGTCTAAAGAAGCCAAAATAGGCTGAAGAATGTGGCCCAAAACAGATTTTAAAATACTGATAAATGTAGAATGGGAAAAAAATCCACAGATAAGCCGCATCAGTCTATAAGCCGCATGGGCCAAAGTTGAGGAAAAAAGTAGGATTGTCCTTTATAAATATTTTGGTTGGCGAATGTATAACTCCTATTATAAAACAATTTGGTTGCAAGAGTTGTGAAATATTGTGTGCAGTGACTTAATGGGCAACTCTAACTAAGATATTCTCTCCATGTGTGTGTGTGTGTGTGTGTGTGCACGCACATATGCGTGTGTTTGCGTGCAAGCATGCGTATGTATGTATGTGTGTGTGTGTGCGTGTGTGTGTATGTGTATGTAATTTGTGAGCGCGTGCGCGAGTGTGAGTGTGCGTGCGCCCACGGCTGCTCTTCTGAGCAGGTGTGTGTGTGCGTGCGTGTGTGCGTGTGTTGTGTGTGTGTGTGTGGGTTGTGTGTGTGTGTGCTGTGTGGGTATATGTGCTTGCATGTGGTGTATGAGTGTATGTGTGCGCAGGAGAGATTGTGTTCGGCTAGAGAGTGAGTGTGTGCGAGTATATGTCTGTGAGTGTGAGTGCACGTGTGTGTTTGCGTATGTGAGTGTGCGTGCGTGTTTGTGTGTGCGTGTGTGCGCGTGTTTTGTACAAGTGTATGTTTGTGTGTGTGTGTGCGTTTCAGTGAGAATGTGTTTTCTGTGTGTTTGTTGAAATGTGTGTAGGTCTGTGTGTGTATGTCTGTGTGCAAGAACGCGTTCACCCGCGTGCGTGCACGTATGTGCATGTGTGTCTGTTGTGCGTGTGTGTCTGTGTGTGTGTGTGTATGTCTGTGAGGGACTGTGAGTGTTTCAAGGCTGATTGTAAAGCGCTCTGTGCTCAATAAAAAGCGCTATATAAGTGTCCGTTTATTATTATTATTATTATTACATTTCTCTCATGGATTTTCAACAATGAAAGGCGTTCACCAAACTTGTCAATTAACAAAGCCGCTTACCCCCTCCCCCCCAGCTAAAATGTCCATTACGGAATAAGGCCGGGTTCACATTACACGTGTAAGTTCCGTACGGAAAACCCTAAATAAGTGGAAGAAAGAAGGATAAATGTTTACGCACAGAGGGGAAATTCGGACATGTGCGCAAATCTTTACCCTCCTTTGTTTCACTTATTGATGGATTGCGCACGGGTTTCCGCATGGAATATCCGCTTATGTGTGTACACGGCCTAGGACAGACAAACCAACCTGCACCACCGTTTTGCTGAGGCTGACGTCAGGAGAAGGCAACTCCGCCACGTCGGGCGACCACACCCACATCTCTGCCTGCACACTTATCTCCCCTGTGTCTGCCGAATGAAAGCGTTAACTCATTCGAGCCGTTCCAAACATATATGTCCAGAATTAATAGATAGCTGTTAAAAATTTGATGTATTTGCTTCAAGGGAAGTAAATCTGTGTGCACACCATACCTTGGTCACTTCTGAACTCGCTTCGCTCCCTTAGACCACAATTTTGCCCCTGACTTTGCTTTTGTAGTGGCTTGTTGTGGGGGAACCAATCAGTGTAGAGGTTTTTTTCATATAAAGTCTAGATGCATAAAAAAAAGTATGATCTACTACTTCCCTATGTCTAAACCTGAAGCAAAAACACGTAATCTTCTTTCATTTCTCCTTTTGTTTATGCATGTTTTGTTTGTGTGTATGGCTGGAGTGATTTGTGAGTTTTTTTAAATAATTCAAAATCGTTGCGATGCAAATAAGTTAAACATTCATAACGCATTCAAGCAAAGACGCTATGCAAAGACGATTAACAAGAAAATAACACACACACACACAACGTTTGAGAAATAGACCTAAAGATAAGAGAGAGGAGGGAAAGAGAGAATGAGCTTCAATGACGGGGAAACAGGTGGGTTTTGAGATTTGATTTGAAAGCAAACAGGGTCTGTCGCTGACGGAGGGAGAGAGGAAGTTTGTTCCAGGAGGTTGGTCCTGAAACAGCAAAAGAGCGCCGACCAACAGTTGAAAGCTTATACCTAGGGATCTGGAGAGAATGAGGGTCGGAAACTGAACGCAATATGTATAAATGGAAATATTGTCACAGAGGAAAGATGGAGCAGCTTGATGGATAGATTTATAGCAAAGAGTGTTTAGTTTATACTCAATTCTGTCTGCGACAGGTAGCCAGTGCAAAGAACGGAGAAGGGGGCTAACATGATCAAACATTTTCTTCCTGAGGACAACATGCATGCACACACACACACGCATGCCCACCTTCACAGTGAACAATCTCCCCTTGTACAGTCTGTGTGGTCAGCAGTTCACCCACACCTAGGATGCGATTTTTTCCGTTCATCGCCACGGTTACGTCCAACGACCTTGATCCGCTGCAACACAAGGTCAAAGGTCATACTACCGACAGCACAAGGTCAAAGGTCATGCCACTGACAACACAAGGTCAAAGGTCATGCCACTGACACAAGGTCGGAAGGTCACCTGGTTCTTTCCCTCCCACTTACACATAGATCACTCACATTTGATACAGTATTTTTCGGACTGTTCTTCTTCTTCTTCTGGGGAAATTCAGACATGTGCGCCAATTTTTTCCCTTCTTTGTTTCACTTATTTATGGATTGCGCACGGGTTTCCGCATGGAATATCCGCTTATGTGTGTAAAACAAAAAAACAAAGCACAGCCTTATCCAACGACCTAATGTTGTTAAATTTGGGAGATTGTGAAAGGTCTTATTTGGATACATGTCATAGTGAGGTTCACAAGACTGTAGACGCCAAACTTTCTGTACCCAGGTACGTTTGACATATATTGGCTGAAAAATGTCCGTTGACAAATTTTTATTTTTATTTTTTATTGTTTTTTGCTGTCCCATCTTCAGGGCCGTACAGTGGCGTTGCTAAAGCATCCAGAGGATGAGCATTCAAGCCGTACTTTTGATTAAGTTCATTCATATTTAAGAATGATCCATTATCTTTTAAAAGATCTTTAACATACCCTATTTGCCAATCTTGAATTTTTCGTTGAAAAAAATGGGTTCCATCAAAAGATCTCGTTCAGAGTCCCAACATGCAGCCACACCCCGGCTTGTTCAGGTCGCAGAATCCGAGACCAGCAGTTCAAGGGGAGCGAATCTATGTTAGGCTTTTTTCAGTTTTCCAGGTCAGGAAGGCAACCAACTATGAGGAGACACTGTCACTGCTGCTGAGACACTTCGGTGGAGTTGCAATAGTGGAGCCTGTACGTCAGGACACCACCTACTAAAGTTTCCCCCCTACTGACGAACACTATTCTCATTCCATGTTTAGTCGTAAAAATGTTCTTTGATTATTTTTTCTGAGCCAGCGTGAGTGAGGATTGCTCCTCCTCCGAGGGCGCCACCACAACCGTCCACCGACAGCTCCCCAGAACACACTGCTCCCCATGACTTTGACCCGAACGAACCACCAAGGCATAGACTGGATCGGAATCCGAAACTGAGGTCCCATGATGAGCAGGGCATGAAAAGCCACAGACTTTGAGACATTTGGTAGCGAAAGCATGGGTGCGAAAGCCTGGGAAATTTCAAAAATCCTGCAAGGCAGGGTCTAGGGGCCGCCCAGTTAACAACTTGACTTAAACAATCCTAAAAATATAAAGTTCCTGGTAGAGGCATGTAAATATTTATCTGTACTCATTTCTTTTATATTCTACACATGCGAGAAACCGACAAAACGTTTATAAATAGGAAACTCGTTGCTTCTCAAATTCTCATAATCCGGCGACACCGGCTCCAGGAAATACAAAAAATCCTGCATTTCAGGACATCCTGACAGCAGGAGCATCCATGCGAAAGTGTTAATTGTTTCTGCACTTTGACGTCCCCCCCTCCGAATCCTCCCCCCCCCCTGACAACCTCACCTGCTAACGGTGTAGTCGAACAGTTCCTGAACTTTGACCTTGAGTGTCTCGGGTCCATCGGTGGGTTCGCAGTAGCGAAACAGACCAGGTCTGCTGCCAACATCACACAGACTGCGTAGAAAGGGGAAGTCGTGACCATCAACATCATTGTCGTCTTCATCATCATCATCATCATCATCATCATTGTCGTCTTCATCATCATCATCATCATCATAATCGTCTTCATCATCATCATGTCATCATCATCATCATCATCATCATCTTCATCATCATCATCATCATCATCATCATTGCTTCATCATCATCATCGTCATCATCATCATTATCATCATCGTTCATCATCATCGTCGTCATCATCATCATCATCATCATCATCATCATCATCATCATAATCATTATCATCATTGTCGTCTTCATCATCATCATCATCATCATCATAATCATCGTCATCATCATCATCATTGTCATCATCATCATCATCATCATCATCATCATCATAATCATCATCATCATTGTCGTCATCATCATCATCATCATCATCATAATCATTATCATCATTGTCGTCTTCATCATCATCATCATCATCATCATTATCATCATTGTCGTCTTCATCATCATCATCATCATCATCATAATCATCGTCATCATTATCATCATTGTCGTCTTCATCATCATCATCATTATCATCATCATTGTCGTCGTCATCATCATCATCATCATCATCATCATCATCATCATCATCATCATCATTATCATCATCATCATCTTCATCATCATCATCATCATCATAATCGTTATCATCATTGTCGTCTTCATCATCATCATCATCATCATAATTGTTATCATCGCCATTATCATCATCATCTTCTTAACTCATTCTACCCCGTTTACAAGTATACTCGCATGGCTGAACGTAGAGTCCTTCGGATGGGGACTTAAAGCTAGTCTGACCCGTGCACATTACGCATGTAAAAACCCCACAGCAGTTGAAAGTCGGTAAGAGCAAAATAAAGTCAAATTTTGAAGCCTGTAGGCGTTCGGTAAACCCTTGCTGACCACCGTTACTACTGTCATAAACTAGAGTTGGCTCCCCTTTCAAACTAGCAAAGTTTCGTTTGTGCGACTTCCTGTTGTTGTGCTTGCACTTTTCTTCACAAAAACTGGTATCATTAAGGAGTTCTAAGCTCTAAAACGATTATTTTTACGTTCGTTGAAGGGCTATGGCATCTGTTGGACGGTGTTTTGGACGATAATGGAGATTTTGAAGTGAGTATCCGTCGTATCAGCGATCCGTTAACTCTTCAGATGTCTAGTGTACGGTGCAGGGCAACCTTTCCTTCCCTCTTTTCGTGTTTTTGAGCACAAATTGGGCAGCCAGACCTGTTTACCCCCTGCACAAGTCTTGAGTAGTCTGGATAGCTGAAATGAGTAGTTTTGGTGTGAAATGAGTAGTCCTCTTCATTAAACCATCAAACAATGTTCACTGAAAATGAGTAATCAGAGCATTATTTTCAATTTTGAAGAGTAGTAGAGGTCCAAATTGAGTAGAATACTACTCGAAAAGAGTAGAGTAAACAGGTCTGGGGCGCCCTCGTCTATTGGGTGCATAGGTCGAAATTGGAGAAAAACAAATTGCCTAATAGTGAGAAAATTACGGTAAGTTTGCGTACAGAACTTGCGGATTGCGGATCTTCTTCTTCTTCTTCTGCGTTCCCAGGCCATATGGCCATAATGGGTAAGGTACATATGTGTCCGGTTTTTAGTTTTCACTGGTCTCCCCGCTGCACACAGCCGACACATTCCAATTTCGGAGGAGCTCAAAGGAGAAAAATTATTTGGAAGAATTTTTGTGTTCAAAAAAGGCAGGAGAATGGGCCAATAAGTCAGAAAGATAGTAGATGACAGAAAGCAAAGGGAAAAGGCAGAGTCAAAGAGAGTGGCAGATTAGAGGAAGTTGCAAGCACAGAACTTCCAGAAGGTGGGGGAACTATTTTTATGACACCCCCTCCCTCCCCCGGTATCCCCACGGGGAGATCATTGCGGATCTAATGTGCACAAGCCCTAATACTCCCTGTAGCGCTGCGCATCGCACTCACTTTGCGAGAACCCCACAGCGTGAACGGTCACCTCTCCCTGGGACGACCGCAGGCTGTCTCTCCACTGGTCCACCCTGAGGGGGACATTGCTGGGGCCAACCGTGTCCTGACCGTCGGTCAGAAACATGATGGAGGTGCTCACGAAGGACTCTCCTGTGAGAGACAGATACAACGAAACATGGATACAATGACCACATCGGGCTGTCTTTCCACTGGTCCACCCTGCGGGGGACATTGCTGGGGCCAACCGTGTCCCGACCATCGGTCAGAAACATGATGGAGGTGCTCACGAAGGACTCTCCTGTGAGAGACAGATAACAACAACAGAAATTAGTGGCATGGATACAATGACCACATCGGGCTGTCTTTCCACTGGTCCACCCTGAGGGGGACATTGCTGGGGCCAACCGTGTCCCGACCATCGGTCAGAAACATGATGGAGGTGCTCACGAAGGACTCTCCTGTGTGAGACAGATAACAACAACAGAAATTAGTGGCATGGATACAGTGACCACATCAGCATGGATGCAACTGGAGAAAATCCAAAAACAGGCAAGGCAGGTGTCATGGGGCCGCCCAGGGCCCTGGCATGGTACAGGGCTGGGGGGTCAGGGAGGCATTGCCCCTCTGAAGCTAAAGAAAAAGCAAAATCATACTCAATTTGAAGTTTATTCCAGGCTTGTAAAGTGAGAATTCAACACTTTTTTCGCCTTGAACTTTGAATCCATTTCTTTTTGGTGGTGAAAATTTTGAAAAACAGGCGCTGCCTCCTCGTATCTGAAACAAGATGGAGGTGCTCACGAAGGACTCTCCTGTGTGATACAAATAACAACAACAGAAATTAGTGGCATGGATACAGCATGGGTGCTACTCCCCAAAATGAAAAAAATGAAAGGTAGGGGTCCAGGGACCCATGGCCCTGACAGGGTACAGGGGCAGAGCCCCGTCGGACGATTCAGGGGGGCAAGTTAAGAGAGAGAGAGATAACAAGATAGACAGACAGTTAAAATAATAATAAGTCTGATAAGCCTTGTAAAATTATTACATTGCCTTCGTAAACTTCCAAGATAGAACAACCAAGTTCAAAATGCCCCAAATCGCTTGTGGTCCTTTTTGTTGTTGTTTTTTGATTAATTAAAAAAACCTGAACTTCAGTTTCTGGTAAAATTAAAAATACTGAAATCAGTGTAAAAATGAAAGAGTAGCACCCATGTTACAGTGACCACATCAGGCTCTTTCCACTGGTCCACCCTACAAGGGACATTGCTGGGGCCAACCGTGTACTGACCGTCGGTCAGAAACATGACGGAGGTGCTCATGAATGACTGTCCTCTGACACAAACAGACATCACTTCACTGGTGATATCTTCTTCTGCGTTCCCAGGCGATATCACCATAAGGGGCAAGGTATGTATGTGTCCAGTTTTCAGTTTTCACTGGTCTCCCCTCTCAGCATTCAGCTGACATATTCCGATTTCGGAGGAGCTCAAAGGAGAAAATTTGGAAGATTTTTTTTTTTTTTTGGGGGGGGGGAAAGCAGGAGAATGGGCAAATTAGTCAAAAAGATAGTAGACGACAGAAAGCAAAGGGAAAAGGCAGAGTCAAAGAGAGGGACCGATTAGAGGAAGCTAGAACTGCAAGCACAGAACTTCCAGAAGGTGGAGGTGGGGGAATTATGCATACAAAAGACTCCCCAGACTACCAGTAGCTAACGCTGTGTCTTCACCAGTCTACCCTGCGGGGGGCACCTGGCTGGAACCAACCGTGTCCTGACCGTCGGTAAAAAAACCATGATGGAGGTGCTCACGAACGACTGTCCTGTGACACAAGCAGACATAACTTCACTAGATATATAAATACAATATATTCCTCTTTTAAAGGGGTAAGCTCACCCCCTGATTATAGTTTTTTTAACTTGAAGTTCTAAGTTTTAAAGAGTAAAGCTGGTGGATACATAGGCAACGACATACCCCCGCTCTCCACAACCACCCCTTAATCATTACCCCCTCA
>CM065704.1:6658898-6686398 GCA_017654935.2 Phymorhynchus buccinoides
CTCTTGAGGAGCTTAGTAGGTCAATGTCTAACACCCGTGACGTCACTTTGTATGCGAATGAGCCTCGTTCTCCATAGAATGAATTGTGTTTCCGACAGAATGAATTCTGTTAGTACAGAATTTATTCTGTAGGACAGAATTCATTCTGCGCACAAAATGAAATGTGTATCTCACAGAATAAATTTGGTGCACATAATGAAATATGTAGAATGAATTCTGTCCTACAGAATGAATTGTGTGTGCACAGAAATGAATTCTGTCCTACAGAATGAATTGTGTGTGCCACAGAATGAATTCTGTCCTACAGAATGAATTGTGTGTGCCACAGAAATGAATTCTGTCGTACAGAATGAATTCTGTCCTACAGAATGAATTGTGTGTGCCACATAATGAATTCTGTCCTACAGAATGAATTGTGTGTGCCACAGAATGAATTCTGTGCATACAATGAATTGTGTGCACCACAGAATGAATTGTGTGCACAGAATGAGGAAAGTGCCTCATTTTACCACTAAAAATCGTGCAAATAATTGTTTGACGTTTGGAAGGTGTTGTTCTGCATGTGCTAGCTCAGACCGAGGTGACTCAGCCACAGCGCGCACACATCTCCTGTGGTGGTTGTCTCCATAACTTAGATTTTGTTCCTAGTGCGAATTAGACTGTCAAGTCAGGGAATAGCAGGCCTATGTACATTATTAGACTCAACCCCCCCCCCCCCCCCCCCCCCAAAACGAACAAACAACGATTGGCTGTTTAGCCTAAAACGAGGCTCCTGAGTACTGAGGTTCTGGCTGTGAGTTTTGGATTCAAGTTGGGACTGAAGATGGAATAGTACCCGAGAGAAAAAAAAGGAAAAGGAAACAGAAAGAAAGTTTGTCAATGCTGATTCGTTTTGGCTTCATTGTGTTTGAGTGTTGGGGTGAATGTGGATATGAATATAAGATATAGACAAGTAGATTGACAGGTGACCAGACAGATAGATTAAGATAGATACAGTATTGAGAGAGAGAGAGAGAGAGAGAGAGAGAGAGAGAGAGAGAGAGAGAGAGAGAGAGAGAGAGAGAGAGAGAGGTCCCCTGAAGTCGGAGTATGGCCGCCCATGTGGCGGGGCCCTTTAAAAGCAGCCATACATGTAATCTTCCCACCCAAGGCCATGCGAAATGTTCACGTGGCACTGGGTGTGCCCCCAGAGCGTTTAAGCTGGGGAACGAAAACAACAACAGAAAGAGAGAGAGAGAGAGAGAGAGAGAGAGAGAGAGAGAGAGAGAGAGAGAGAGAGAGAGAGAGAGAGAGAGAGAGAGAGAGAGAGAGAGAGAGAGAGAGAGAGAGAGAGGAGAGAGAGAGAGAGAGAGAGAGAGAGAGAGAGAGAGAGAGAGAGAGAGAGAGAGAGAGAGAGAGAGAGAGAGAGAGAGAGAGAGAGAGAGAGAGAGAGAGAGAGAGAGAGAGAGGGAGAGAGAGAGAGAGAGAGAGAGAGAGAGAGAGAGAGAGAGAGAGAGAGAGAGAGAGAGAGAGAGAGAGAGAGAGAGAGAGAGAGAGAGAGAGAGAGAGAGAGAGAGAGAGAGAGAGAGAGAGAGAGAGAGAGAGAGAGAGAGAGAGAGAGAGAGAGAGAGAGAGAGAGAGAGAGAGAGAGAGAGAGAGAGAGAGAGAGAGAGAGAGAGAGAGAGAGAGAGAGAGAGAGAGAGAGAGAGAGAGAGGAGAGAGAGAGAGAGAGAGCAAATTAATACATTGTGATCCGGAATGCAATCACACACACACACACACACACACACACACATATATATATATATACACACACGCACGCACGCGCACACGCACACACACACACACACACACACACGCACGCACGCACACACACACACACACACACACACACACACACACACACACACACACATCTAAAAGCTCTCATGGCACTGACACTACTCTTAACTCAAGCTTAGTCTTTCCATTTATTCATATATGATTTTTTTTAAAGCAAACAAACAAACAAAATACAAAACAAAAAATAGTGACTAGAATTTCAAGTTCCTTGCTAATATAACATAACAGGTTGACCCTAAGTTGTTTCTTTCAAAGAAATCACTAAAAACGAAACCAACATAAAAACTAGGACATATGTAATTAGTATATCTTCAATGCAATCAGCAGTGGATTTTCTTTAATTGGCAACCATTCCAAGAGATCAAACCATGGGGCCGAATAAAGAGGGTAGAAAAAAAAGAGAAAAGAATTAATCAATCAAATATTGATCACATCAAATCAATTGCTGAATGAACAGAAAAGAAAAAAAAAGAAATGAATGAATTAATTAGATATTGATCACATCAAATCAATCGTTGAATTAACAGGAAAGAACACAAGAGAAATGAATGAATCGGTCAAATACTGATCACATCAAATCAATCGCCAAATTACGATAGAAAACAAGAGGAATAAATAAATTAATCAAAAAATGATCACATCAAATCAATCGTTGAATTAACAGGAAAGAACACGAGAGAAATGAATGAACCGATCAGACATTGATCACATCAAATCAATCGCTGAATTAAGATAGAAAACAAGAGAAATTAATTAATCAAATAATGATCACATCAAATCAATCGCTGAATTAAGATAGAACACAAGAGAAATGAATGAATCGGTCAAATATTGATCACATCAAATCAATTGCTGAATTAAGATAGAAAACGAGAGAAATTAATTAATCAAATAATGATCACATCAAATCAAAACACACACGCACAACCCAAATAAAAACAGTGCTGAATAATACCTAGCAGTGTGTATGCCCAAACAGGTCCAATACCATCTGTTGCGTTAGAACTGAAACGATCCTCCTTTTTTCAATCAGCCCATAGTAGGCGAGGGCATTTCACTTCACTTAAATGCAAAGATAAAACCTCTATTATGAGAGATCGTCTGTCATAAGTGAATAGACCCACTGCAGATTGAGAGCAGCTTCCTGGCTTGGCTAATGATGGACCCCAAGGTCCGAAACAGCTGTTTTTTCTTTTTCTTTTTTACTTCTATTGTTTGTTTGTCTAGTTATAAATTGGTGCATGATGTATTGATATCTTTGCTTAGTTATTTTTCTTATTCCAATTGTATTTTTCTCATAGCTATTTAAGTAATTTCATGATGCAGCCTTTTGTTCGTAACTGAAACACTTTTGAGTGCGCTTATAAGCTTATAGCTTGTTGTGCTTAAAATAATTTGTGTACACTGCAATGTATTATGTTAATAAACTTTGTTTAAACCAAACAGCTGTCCCAAGCAGGATCTGCCCCCCCCTCCCCCCTCCATTGAGAGGAAAAACTAAAAGCAGCACAATCTTTTCCTTTAGAGAACACAAATCAAGATTCAAAGTAACTGGGTTTGATAAAGATGTTCAATATATGGCATTTGGATACAAAAGTTTTTATAAAACTCAAGTATTCTGCATTTCTAATGCATTAACTTTTAAATCCTTAAGGCCATATGGGACATTAGCTTAGGCCGGGAGGACGTAAAACAAACTTTTCTTCTTCAAGGTCTTCTATATTACTATGGGCTATAAATCTCAATAATTTGCTGGCACCGTTCCACTGGCCTTAAGAAGGCCTATAGAAGACCTTTTTTTTTAATGGGGCACTTATAGGTGCCTGGGTGTGCGCCTATAGATCACTTGTAGCAAAGATTCTAAAAGGGTAAGATGGACTACTTAAGAGTTACAGCGAACCGGGCTGGTATAGTTATCGTTAGTGGTGTAGCTATACACCATTCACAGCGGCGGCTATCCAAAAGCTCAGACTGGAATTTGAACGGAGAATTCAACTGGCCTATCGACGTGTAAATGTGTCACGCTTAAAAGGGACATAACCAGTGTTTCTGTCCTCACTACTGATATAGGGAAAAGAGACCGGATGCTTGTCTTCCCCTATACAGTCTTTGCTTGTAGGCGCATGAGTGTGCACATACAGATAATTATACTTTTTGTGTGTGTAAATGCACTGTATGTACATACAACTAATCAGCTGTGTGCGAGTAAAAACGTCATAAAAGCATCCTAATTCCATTCCCAATTGACTTTTCATCACTAAACTTTAATGTATGTGATTATTATTTTAGTTTACTCTTTATGAAAACCCCCAAATAACGTTTGGAATATTTAATGGAACAGTTTGGAACAGTTTTATTTGAGCTTTGGCCCCTGGGGGGGCTTTTAAGCTAATACATAGATAACAACAAACACAATGGCAGACACTGGTGAGTCAAAAAAGAAAATAAGAAAACATACATTCAAATATGAATAACAACAAAAAGACTTAATGATCTAGGAAATAAAATTCACAACAAAAAGACTTAATAATCTAAGAAATAAAAAATTCAAACTAAAAGTATCCCATACAAACTGCCTACTATTTTTCAAAACAAAAAAACCCAGAAAAAGAATAACAAATAATGAAACTCCACCGTTTTCTGTTAGAAGATGGATAGCTATTGGCCACTGCAACTAGGGTTCTTAACGCCCTTGACAGCGAGAGGTAAGCCCTTGTTGGTCAGCATCCAAAAGGGCATTCACTCTTGCAAAAAGCAGCCATTCAGTGGCATCAAATAGGCTTATTGGCGAGAGTTACGACCCTTGTTCGGTCAGTACTCAAGCATCTACCAATGACATTCACTCTTGCAAAAGGTGGTCGTTGCAGTGGCCAATAGACCAAGCTGTTGCAGTTGCTAAACTGCCAATACTATTGGAAAAAGGGTGGGGATAGGGAGGGTGGGTGTGATGTGATTTGCATATTGACCATCAAAGGAGGAAGGGAAAGAACAGATGTTGCGGCCATTAACTGAGCAACTCAGCCTTAAAGGGTACATACATGGAAATGCAAACGTTTAGCTACACTGAATTTTGATTGAGTTGTTTCGATGAATATGAAACAAAAAATGCTGTAAACGAATTGAACTGGCAAATTTTTGGGCTTTTATAACTTTGTGGGTTTAAAAAAAATAAAAAAATAAAACAATGCTTAAAAAATGAAAAAAAAAAAAATCTGCTAAATGAGACTTAAAACCGAGTCGAAATAGGAAATGACGACATATGAGGCCCTGAATGTGAAGGAAGTACAATCGCATGATGCCGATGTCAATGCGCTGGCTGTTGTGCGCATGAACTGCACACATTCAAACTGTATGCCTTTCATTGATTTGCGCAGTATTAAGACCCCTTCTACTTCAAAATGGCTGCAAAAGACACGGCCGACCTCCCACCAACCACACAAACTCTGGGAACCCACAACAAACGACGGTCGTGCCCAAATCAATCCAAATTACAGTGGAACCTCCCTTATAAGACCTCCCATTATAAGACTCCCTCCCACATAAGACCTACTTCTCTGAGACATTGCCCTTCTTTCTAAGTATTGTGATTACCTCCCTTATAAGACCTTCAAAAATCATCCAAAATGAGGTCTTAAAGACCCACCACGTCACGTGTCAAAATCACGGTTTTCACGTGTTTTCCCTCTTATGGCTAGTAAGGAATCTTAAGAAAACTTCCTAGTATAAGAGGGAATGTGACACGTGACGTGGGGGGTCTTTAAAAGGAGGTAATTACAATACTTACAAAGAAGGGCAATGTCTCAGAGAAGTAGGTCTTATGTGGGAGGGAGTCATAATGGGAGGTCTTATAAGGGAGGTTCCACTGTACTTTCTTAGTTGTTTTAGACGCATCAAGACACAATATATATTTATTTTTTTATGTCAGAGGCGATACACGTACATCAAAGTGAATTTGAGTCACGTTTCCGTTTCCGGCAACAAGAGGCCGCAAATCTAAGGTGACTAGAACATACCAAATACGTGTTCAAATCAAAAATCAGTTCCATCGCAGCCCCAGAGGATTTGGAGATAAAAAAGTTATGGCAGAGGCTAGGGGTGCGGGCCCGTAACTCACATTCTCCAGGCTACGGGTACGGGGCTCAATCACTGGACACAAACATTATGCGCAAATGTCTTCAAAAACAACTAACATTAAAAAAACCAACCTCTGACATGTTCCTAACCCTATCCCCAACCATATTCCTTACCAAGATGCGTTAAATATACGAAATAAGAAAATGCATTCGTTGACGAAAAATTCGATTAGGAAGAGTTACTATCCCTGAACATGGTCAGAGTGTTGCAACAACCCCGTGCCCGTAGCCACTATGAAAAGGCATAGAGCCAAGGTAGGTCAGAAAACCGTGTCCCCTAAACTACAGTGATAAACATAACGCTGCTTTATGCTTATAAACGATTTTCCACCAACAAGAGCATTGTCATACCCTTTAACCCTTTCGCCGCCAGCCATTTTTTTATATAGCAAAAAACAAACAAAAACCCATTAAACTGAACAGGGTAGAAGTCAAAATGTAGGGGAAGACGGGGTAAAAAGCGCACGGGCGGGTAAGAAGCCCACCCCAATTATCTCATGAAATAAATAAAATTTCAGTCAAATTTGCCCATGAGACGAATGCTAGACATTAACGCTCGTCTCATGGGCAAAATGAGACTGAAATTTGCTTCATTTCATGAGATAATTGGGGTGGGCTTCTTACCCGCCCATGCGCTTTTTACCCCGTCTTCCCCTATCTGCAGTATTGGGAATTCCTCTGTGAAATGCATAACATTAGGCCTATCCTTACCTCCCAAAATAAGGTCTTCAGATAACAGGCCCTGGTTTGATGTTTTTTTAGAGACATGGGTGTTAAGCCATTGTGGTGCATAAATGCGACATTGGCGGTGAAAGGGTCAAAAGACAAGCTAGAGGTACTCCTTCATTTATACTTTTATCTAATTTTATACTTATATACTTGTGGCGGTGCCATAGCCGATGAGGTTTAACCGAGGCGTGGTTACCGCTACATCTATCAGTATTAATTTTTAAAAATCGGGACTTTACTGGTTTCGTACTGCCTCCGGGCATTGCCTCCAGTATTGTTCCCACCATATTTGTATTTACAAATGTCCCATATGTGTCTGATTCAGACCAAGAGGACGTAAAACACCATTTTCGTCGTCCTTCATCTAAGGCCCGCCACACACAAGATGTGTACGTGAAATGCAAGCATGAATATTCTGATTCAAACAGGGACATCTGTTCACATAACAACACCCCCCCAAGAACCACAGATAATGGTGCGGCCATCGAGTGTAAGGATTATTCTATCATGCAGGAAAGAAAAATGAATAATGGAATGTCCCGTGTGTCAGCCTGCTCCCCAGTAGCGAAAGGGAGAAAGGTGGCAGAGTGGTTAAGACGTTCGCCTGCCAAATGTAATGCGTGACTGCAGCGTGAGTGACCCGGGTTCGAATCCCGGCCTCCTCGTCCTTTCTTTCTAGTTTTTGACAAGAAAATCGAACTGAACGTCCAGTCCTTCGGATGGGGACTTAAAGCTAGTCTGACCCCTGCGTTTTACGCACGTAAAACCCCCACGGCAGTTGAAAGTCGGTAAGAGCAGGGAGAAATCCCGCTGCCTGGCATGGCCAAATTGATACCCCCCCCAAACAAAAAAAAACCCCAATAACAAAATTGGGTAGGCGCTGCATTTGCGGCGACACGCTCTCCAGGGGAGAGCAGCCCGAATTTCACAGCGATAAGTCTCTGTGACTAGAATATACCAAATACCCCTCACAAAATACACAATACGGACTTCCAAGGCTGGATGGAGCAGGGCTGCTCTCATGTTGATAGGACAGGCGTGGCTGGTGCATCTCTGGGTCCCATCAGCACCTTCGGGTGTTTGTTCATTTTCCATCATTATGGGTGAAAGTGAAACATTCTCTCAATCCTGAAATGACACGTTTTAAAGGTGGACCCTGACGGGTGAGTTTTTGTAAGAAACACGTCAAGATCACCAGAAAGACAGCCTTTTCAAGGATCTGGTTTCCTAGAAATTAAACCGTAAAAACGGCGATTCCTCCTTGGCGGAGATGCCGGAGAGAGTAGCCATTTTGGATGAGGTGGGTGAATGTCACTCATTGTGGTTGAAACGGGGTTTTTTTTTGTAGTGCAGTAAAAAAAAAATATGGAGCTGTTTCCTTGTTGTGAGCGGAACTCCTTTAGATAATCTGTAATTAAAAAAATATTTAACAAGAAAAAAAAGGCTTGTATTGCGAAAATTTTGTGCAAACGATTTGGTCTAAACGCAGGCGGCCATTAGAAAAGAGATGGCACACGCCTTCTCTTTGGGTGAAATAATTTGATTTCCAGCACCTCCGCCAAGGAGGAATCGCCGATTTGACTGTTTGATTTCTAGGAAACCAGAGCAAAGTGAGTGTTGCGATCTCTGTGAAGGGTGTTTTCCTGGTGATCTTGACGCGTTTCTTGCAAAAAAATCATCCGTCAGGGTGATTTAACACCTATGTCACTAAAAGGCATCGAATTGGGGTCTATTATCCAAAGACCCTGTTGTCTTAGTTTTGGGAAGTAAGGATAGACCTTATTTCATATATTTCACAGAAGAATCCCCAATACTGCAGATGGATTTTGTTCTCTACCCAGGTAAACTTAATGGAAATATTTGGCTGACATATGGCTGGCGGTGAAAGGGTTAATGTTCTCCAAATCTTCCCAGTCCTGACGCGGCCACAACATTAAACGTTATTTTCAATGTGGGCGTGTGTCTGTGTATACTGGATGGGTGGGGTGGCCATCAATTGTTGCTTGTCTTGTAACATATTTACACACCAGTGTTTACACACGTTTATATAAATCTCTGAACAGACTAACCATCACGTTGATTAGCTCCGTAAAATCAAAATGTTTAATAATAAACAGGCACACGCCTGTGCGTATTATGAATTAGCATGTAATATATATAACTGACGTCATGCCTTGGCATGAGGCTGTGTCAGACCAGTTGACATAAGCTAGAACGCCAAGGCTACATCAAAATGTTGTTATGCTCTGAATGGTTGTGCGGGGATTGTCTTAAGCCATGACAAGCTCCCAGCATAACATCATCAGTCTAAAATCCCCCCGAAGACGGAGTGTGGCTGCCCACATGGCGGGGTAATAAAAAACGGTCACACACGTAATGTTCTCATCCCTAGCTGATGCATTTGTACCATAGTGTTCAAGTGCTTCTCGCTGTTGGGATGACCCCTGGAGTCTTTTAGCCAGGGTAAGCCAACCAACCAACCAACCATAACGGACGTCTCTTCAAAATCACATACTAATGTGTTGTCTTTTAATTAAAAGGAATCACCACATATGTAAATATTGCATTCAACAACAATCATTTTCACCCTGAACATTTTCATAGTTAAATAATGGAATGCTATTAATTATTGCACATAAAAAAAAATCTATGGCGGAAACACTGCATCAAAATGCAAGAAAATACACCCCCAAAAAAGTAAGAAAAAAACAAAACAAAAATTCCAGCCAGCCTTTCCTGTACTGATGCAAGAATGGAATGCTATTGCACATTTAAAAAAAAAGCTATGACAGTAATACTGGATGGAAATGGATAAAAAAGAGAAAAAAAGGGGTGGGTAGATGGAATGTAAGAAGAATTAATAATCACTATTTGTTTCCAGTCAGCCTTTCATTTATTTATTTATCTTTTTATTTATGCTACTGTATTTTTCGGACTGTAAGACGCACGCCACAAATTTTACACAAAATTCAGATTTTGTTATTACATTTTCTTACTATGTTAGAAGTCATATTATAAGGCGCAGGGGTCTCAGTCTTGGAAAAAAAAAGTGTTAACTTATATTCCGAAAAATATCGTTGGTGAAATTCAGAAACCTCGTATCTCAATTTTGGTAGTTTTGAGAAAAAAGAAATGTTTAAAAAATTAACCGCGTTTACCACATGATGAATATGTTGTTCAAGACATTGCGAGTTTAGTCCTGCATTTTGTTAATATTTCTTTTTTTTTAATACTTGAAAAGAATGAAGATACGAGGTTTTTTTGTCCTTAAATAGATCTGAATTTGGGACTTGCAAGTTTTTTGTGAATTTACACAACCTCATTTACCCCAGATAGAAAGTCATTAGAGATACGAGCTTTTGGTGGAAGGTGGCGGGAAAAATGAGAGAGCTGACTAAGTATCTAAATAAAAAAATCCGAGATACAAGTTTTTTAAAATTTTACCGACGATATGGTACATAATTATGAAACAAAGTCCTTCCTGAAGATGTCAAGTCTGTGTACAGAAACAGACCCCAATGTACACCAATCTGTTTAGCCCCAAACAATTGATAACAATGTGACTAGAAAATTATGCACAAAAGAAAAAAAAGAAAAAAACAACAACAAACAAGTCCCTATATGTGAGCCAGCACCATGAAGGGGACATTAAGTCACTGGGCTAGTTTCTCACAACAGGCTTGCAAAGTCAAAAATCTAATTTTTTTGTCAATTTTGAGTTATGGGTATTTTCATGTTCTCTAACATATTATCTTTCATATTTATACACAATAATCTGTAATATGGTCTCTACAAGGTCTTACAAGTGTTTCAAAACGAGTAGGTCAAATGCATTTTCTTCAGCTAGGCTAGACTTTAGACTGTGTTTTCTCAAAATGGCTGATGTTCACCCTACTAACTTTAAATGCTCATAACTCTGGAATGGGAAAAAAGATACAATTCATGTATCATTAGAAAGAGAATTGTCTGAAGTTGTCAAAAGTATTATTTTCTCAGAATGGTCAGTTTGACGCTTAATGTCCCTTTCGTGGTGTTGGGTCACATATAGTAAACCCATAAGGTGAAGATAAAAAAATAAATACCATCAACAATAACAGACAAAAACGTTTTCTTCTTTCGCTACCATATTACCTGTAACATCTTTATAACAATTTAATTCAAACACTACACTCGGTTGATGTGGACATCACAATACAGACATTTGACATTTTCAGAGCACACAATCCAGGGTTCCCAGGGCTTTCAGCTATCCCCAAGTAAGGACCTTGTAAGGACCTGTAGGCCTAAGGATAATCTCCATCTTTTACTTTAGCCAACGATCTTGAAAGGAACACTTTCCCAGCATTGTGAACAATGTCTAAGCCGATAGAAAAACTATGGCTGACACGAGTTTTCTCACAAAACGACACACGGATAAAGAACGAGATTTCAGTCCAATTTATCTTGACAACTCACGGTGCATCATTCTTCCGCTAAGCGGTCAGTTGAAATGGGAAGGTGGGGGAGGGGGGTAAGGTGAAGTAGGTGCTGAGCGATGTTTCTCAAGTGTAAAATCGCTGCTTCTGCAACCTATTTTGAGTATGGTCTTGCTGCTCAGGGCAGTTTTTGGCAGTTGTCAGAACTTGTAAGGACCTTGAAGTGAATGTAAGCACTTGAAAGGCCTTACTTGGAGATTTCAATTTGTCAAGACTTATAAGGACTGGTAAGGCCCCTATGAACCCTGCTAATGCAGGGCTTGGCCCACACCCCCAGTGCACGATTCATTGAAGAAACATTTGTCATTATCAGAGTGAAATTGTGCTAACATGGGTGCTCCTGGGAAACGTAAACAAATCCTCCAAGGCAAGGATCCGGGGGCCGCCCAGACCCCGGCTGAGTGCAGGGACACTGCCCCTCATGGGGGTTCCGGGGGACAATGCCCCCTGGAAGCTGAAGGGAAACAACAGTTTCCAATGTAACTGACAGGCTCTTGTTGCACTTTCACTTTTGGTTAACCTTCATGACCTCTATAACCAGCAAAAACGCATCTTCTCAAATTCTCATAATCTGGCAACGCCGGCTCCAGGCAATCAAAAAATCCTGAACTTCAGGACATCCTGAAAGTAGGAGCACCCATGTACTAATGCAGGGCTTACCCTACACCCCCAATGATTCATTGAAGAAACATTTGTCATCAGAGTGAAATTGTACTAATGCAGGGCTTACCCTACACCCCCAATGATTCATTGAAGAAACATTTGTCATCAGAGTGAAATTGTACTAATGCAGGGCTTACCCTACACCCCCAATGATTCATTGAAGAAACATTTGTCATCAGAGTGAAATTGTACTAATGCAGGGCTTACCCTACACCCCCAATGATTCATTGAAGAAACATTTGTCATCAGAGTGAAATTGTACTAATGCAGGGCTTGGCCCACACCCCCAATGATTCATTGAAGAAACATTTGTCATCATCAGAGTGAAATTGTACTAATGCAGGGCTTGGCCCACACCCCCAGTGATTCATTAAAGAAACATTTGTCATCATCAGAGTGAAATTGTACTAATGCAGGGCTTACCCTACACCCCCAATGATTCATTGAAGAAACATTTGTCATCAGTGAAATTGTACTAATGCAGGGCTTACCCTACACCCCCAATGATTCATTGAAGAAACATTTGTCATCAGAGTGAAATTGTACTAATGCAGGGCTTACCCTACACCCCCAATGATTCATTGAAGAAACATTTGTCATTATCAGAGTGAAATTGTACTAATGCAGGGCTTGGCCCACACCCCCAATGATTCATTGAAGAAACATTTGTCATCAGAGTGAAATTGTACTAATGCAGGGCTTACCCTACACCCCCAATGATTCATTGAAGAAACATTTGTCATCAGAGTGAAATTGTACTAATGCAGGGCTTGGCCCACACCCCCAATGATTCATTGAAGAAACATTTGTCATCATCAGAGTGAAATTGTACTAATGCAGGGCTTGGCCCACACCCCCAATGATTCATTGAAGAAACATTTGTCATCATCAGAGTGAAATTGTACTAATGCAGGGCTTACCCTACACCCCCAATGATTCATTGAAGAAACATTTGTCATCAGTGAAATTGTACTAATGCAGGGCTTACCCTACACCCCCAATGATTCATTGAAGAAACATTTGTCATCAGAGTGAAATTGTACTAATGCAGGGCTTACCCTACACCCCCAATGATTCATTGAAGAAACATTTGTCATTATCAGAGTGAAATTGTACTAATGCAGGGCTTGGCCCACACCCCCAATGATTCATTGAAGAAACATTTGTCATCAGAGTGAAATTGTACTAATGCAGGGCTTGGCCCACACCCCCAATGATTCATTGAAGAAACATTTGTCATCATCAGAGTGAAATTGTACTAATGCAGGGCTTGGCCCACACCCCCAATGATTCATTGAGGTAACACGTTCGCCTCACATACAATAAACCCCCGAGTTCTAACCTGGATACAGGGGATTTTTTCCTCTCACTCTGCACTAGGCCTTATGGTCTGAACGTGGAGTCTTTCGATTGAACCCTGTGCTAATAAATATAGCATCACAATGATGATTATCTTATGTAAATTGTCTGTCTCTGTAAACCTTGTCTGTCCGTGTTTACACTGAAAACTCAAATGTGTAAATTGTTGCTGTAAAACCCTGTCTGATTTTTTTCCCATCACACTAAGTTGTTTTTTTAATTCTGCGATAGTGTACATGTTATCAACATTTGAAACAACAATACGAGGCAGTGGGTGGATGCCTCGTGCCTCCATACGGGGAGCTGGACGACCCCGCCCCTCCACGAGTCTCTCCCCGTGGGGATACCGGGGGGGTCTTTCGTAAAAATAGTTCCCCCACCTTCTTGAAGTTCTGTGCTTGTAACTTCCTCTAATCTGTCACTCTCTTTGACTCTGCCTTTTCCCTTTGTTTTCTATCATCTGCTATCTTTCTGACTTATTGGCCCATTCTCCTGCCTTCAAAAAAAAAAAGATCTTTTACATAATTTTTTTCATTCGAGCTCCTCCGAAATCGGAACGTGTCAGCTGTACGCAGTGGGGAGACCAGTGAAAACTGAAAACCGGACACATACATACCTTACCCATTATGGCCATATGGGCTGGGAACGCAGAAGAAGAAGAAGAAACAACAATAAGCACCAAACAACAACAAAACAACAAACAATTTATTTTCAGTCTGGCAAGAAAAAAACATGTCACCAATGTAATTATACAGGCATTGCACTTCAGAGCCCAAAGGAAGTAAGAAAAATAAACTTGATCATACATTATAAGGAAACTGAATTGTCTCATAGCATATACCTGAAAACACAGTTAGATCCATCATCACAAATGACAAAGTGAACTCCGTAAAATAAAAAAAAAAGCACCAGAAATTGACTAAGCAACAAAACTGTAAATCGCTAAAAACAAAAAAGTTTCTTCAGTAATACAATCCACACACTGCCCAAAAATCGAAGAAAAAAAATGTATGGGCGAAAGCAAAAAATCCTCTTAATCCTGAAATGACACGTTTCAATGTTCTTCTGAATCTCCTCATTCCTGAAGTGGTGACTGCATTAAAAACAAGGTCAAGATCAGGACGGCGATAATTTATGCGCGTATGCCTTCCTCTCATGGTGACACACCACCACACAAAATTTGAAGCGAGTCTATCAAGCGGTTTGGGAGATATCCTTGGGACAGACAGAAAAAACGAACAAACAAACAAACAAAAAAAGAAACATACACGAATGAATTTAGACTCCTTTGCGATCATCGATCGGCAAAGGACAATAATTTCTAATGTGTCTGTGCATACAGGATGGGTGGGGGTGGTGTTAGAACTGCATGTCTATCATCTTATGCCATTCCTTGGGGCAGAAATGCTTGATTTTATAAGACCGCTGGGGCAGTGGGTGGATGCCTCGTGCCTCCATACGGGGAGCTGAACGACCCCGCCCCCTCCACGAGTCTCACCCCGTGGGGATAACACTAACACTTTAGTAAAAAATAGTTCACCCACCTTCTGGAAGTTCTGTGCTTGTAACTTCCTCTAATCTGCCACTCTCTGTGACTCTTGCCTTTTCCCTTCGCTTTCTATCATCTACTATCTTTCTGACTTATTGGCCCATTCTCCTGCCTTTAAAAAAAAAAATCTTCCAAATAATGTTTCCCCTTTGAGCTCCTACGAAATCGAAACGTGTCGGCTGTACGCTAGCGGGAAGACCAGTGAAAACCAGACACATACGTACCTTACCCATTATGGCCATATGGCCGAAGAATAAGACCGTGGTTCCGGATGACAAGATGGCCAATTCTGAACTCTTTCAATCATCCTTTTCAGTCCTGATTTTCAAGAGTATGCCTGAACTACTTTCACCCATAAATATATATACACACACACATGCACACACACACACATGCTCTCTCTCTCTCTCTCTCTCCCTATCTCTTTCTCAATGAGAACACAACCTGAAACCGTGCTACTGTAAATGATAACACAAGAAGAAGGGCATTGCACGTGAATGGAATAAAAGGTGTTAAATAAAAATTCATCAACACAAACGGACCTTAATGTAAAAATATCCAATGAGACTTGGATTAAAAAAAAGAAGAAGAAAAATATAAGCAGCTTAATACAAATGGAATGTAAACAAAAAAAGCCCAAAACCGATACTCGCGTGCATGATAGATTTGAAATTTATATGACTATCAGGTTCTTCAAAAATCAATTATGTTAAACAAAGAAAATGTGAAGCGATTCGGTCAAGTGGTTCGGGAGATATCCTCGGGACAGACAGAAAACAAAAACCCCAACAAAAAAACACAAAAAACAAACAAACAAAAAAAGACATACACGACCACGAATTCATACTCCTTTGCGATCGTAGATCGGCAAAGGACAAAAAAGAAATAGATTTACTGTATTATACGACTTTAATTTCTGTGGAATTCATTATGTTAGCTCGAAGGCTAACTTTCAAATGAGATGAAATTTGAAAGAAATAAAAAGACGTCTATCTGAGAAAAAACCACTTATGATGTTCATATTCTGATCGCTTCTCGGCCTTTTGGCTAAGACAGTGATTCAGGAACATAAATTTTTGTTTATACCCTGGTTGGTTTGTTCAGCCCGTCGTACATGGCGAAAGCCGATACGCGACGTTAAACTGAACTTCCATCCAAAACCCCACTTTCTGTCCATCAGGCATATCAACATTCCAAGCCTGTTTTTGTCATGGTCTGTTCATGGCTGCCTGCCCCCTTTCACATCATCTAAGCATGGGTGCGTGCAACTCCCCAAAATGAAACAAAAATGAAAGGCAGGAGTCCAGGGTACAGGGGCAGAGCCCCCCGTCGGACGATTCAGGGGGGCAAGTTAAGAGAGAGAGATAACGAGATAGACAGACAGTCAAAATGACAGACAGACAGTTCGAGTCTGATAAGCCTTGTAAAATTATTACATTGCTTTTGTAAACGTCCAAGATAAAACCATCAAGTTCAAAACGCCCCAAATCGCTTGTGGACATTTTTTCTTTTCTTTTGATGAATTAAAAAAACACCTGAAGTTCAGTTTTTGGTCAAATTAAAAATACTGAAATCAGTGTAAAAATGAAAGAGCAGCACCCATGTCTAAGGGCAGACTTCTTGAAAACCAGGGACAGAGACTTTTTTCCAGGGACAAACAAGGGGACAATCCGCAATCAAATTCAAAACGATCAGACATTAAATTGTGAACCAACAAGATTTGCAAGACTCAGGAATTTTCAACTTCTTGTGGCGCTTTGTGATGCCATGAACACCAAAGCTCATACTTTTAAGATGTTCAGTAACCTACATTTTTGTAGAGAAAATGTTATCAGTATCCATTGCTTGTACCGTTTTTTAATTTTTTTTAATAGTTTTTCTGAAAGCTTAGCTTAACAAAAAGGAGAGCGTTCAGATTTTTGTTCTTAGTTTCCAGGGACAAGGATAGAAAAGTGGAATTCCCGGGACATGGTGCCCCTTTTTAACTGTTTGAAGGGACAAATACCCCTTAGTGGGGGGGGGGGGGGGGGGGTGAGAGTGGTAGGCAGCACTGTCACACACGGAATGACACCCTTTAAAAACCGTCTGTCCTATAACAGTACCGTCATTTTCGAACTAACAGGCGATATGTTTTTCTCCAATTTTGACCTATGCGCCTAATAAACGAGGGCGCCCTATTAGTGAACAAAATAATGAGAAGAGAGGCAACGATTGCCGTACTCAGAACAGAGCTTAAAATGCCATAATTCTACCAGTTTTCGCGAAGAAAAGTCCAAACACAACAACCGGAAGTCGCAAAAAACGGAAGTTCGATTATTTGAGAAGGGAGTCAACTCTCGTTTATGACAGCAGTAATGGCAGTCGGTAAGCGTTTACAGGATGTGTACGGGTTTCAAACTTCGACTTTCTGTTGCGAGGTGTGTATCGCCTTATAAACGAGGGCGCCTTTTACTTTAATTTTGTCAGATTTTTCTTGAAAATTGCCCTATTCGCCTTATACACAGCAGCGCCTAATGATCCGAAAAATACGGTATACAGAACATTGGTTTTCAAACAGACCAGAAGACATCGCACACACAATGGATGGATGGATTTCATACACTGTTTTCCCCATTCTGCCGGCTGTTACATCACAGACCAGAACACAAAAGTCACTCACCCCACCCACCCCCCACCTTTCATTCCCCCACTCACCCCCACCCTCTATTGCACGTAACTGTACTATTCACAACAGAAAAAACCAACAAAGTCAAATTTGAAACCCCCCCAAAGAAAGATTTAAATAAAACCCAACAACAACAACAACACAAGTCACAATGTTTCGAGCCAAACCTGTTTTCAAGTAACTGTAATATTCACAAAATTCAAAAACATAAAAACACAAAGTCGAATTTCAAAAACTCAAAAAAGAAAGATTTAATAACAAATTAAAAAAACGACACAAGTCACAATGTTTCGAGCACAACCTGTTTTCAATCACTGTAATATTCACAAAATTTAAAAAAAACGTAAAACAAAGTCGAATTTCAAAAACTCAAAAAAGAAAGATTTAATAAATTTAAAAAAACCATGCGCACAAAACCCCCCACAAGTCACAACGTTTCGGGCCCCAACCTGCTTTGAAGTAAGTGTAATATTCACACAAAAATACAATAAAAACAAAGTCGGATTGCAAACCCTGCAGAAAAAAGACAGATTTAATACTACCGTATTCTACGGACTACAAGGCGCACCTGATTATAAGGCGCACACCCCAAATTTGACACAAAATTCAGATTCTGTTATTATAGTTTCTTACTAATTATCAGTCACATTATAAGGCGCAGGGGTCTCAGTCTAGGAAAAAAAACATCGCCTTATACTAGTCTGTATCTTACGGACATAAAAAAAAACACCCAAAAAACAACCCCTACCCCCACCCCCCACCCCCACCCCCCCACACAAGTCACACCATTTTCAAGTAACAGTAATAATGTCCAAATTCATCTTTTGCCAAATCGTAGTCCCGTACAAACAGACCATTGATCACAGAGATATCATCATCACGATCTGCCTTTGAATCGACTATCAAGCCACTGGAATCTTAACGCTAATGATTTTGTCATCAGTTTATTTTCTGAATAAGAAATAAATAGATTGAAAGTACGTCATCACAGAAGAAGATGTACTTTCAATCTATTTCTTTCTTATTCAGAAAATAAAACTGTATTTGCTATGACTGTCATTCTTATCTCTCTCTCTCTGTGTCTCTGTCTGTCTCTCTCTCTGTGTGACAGAATCAAATGCTTTTTTGAAGTCAACAAATGCTACATATAGTTCACTACCTTTTGTGTGGATACTCTCTCTCTCTCTCTCTCTCTCTCTCTCTCTCTCTCTCTCTCTCAATTTAGGGGTAGTGAGAGACCTAGTAAAGGCTGGATATCTCTCACCCTTTTTTCTCTCTCTCCGTCTCTCCCTCCTTGCCAATACTAATTAAAGATGATTCATTAATGTTTACAGGGTGTGTCTGTCTGTCTCTCTCTCTCTCTCTCTCTCTCTCTCTCTCTCTCTCTCCTAGTCGATGCCAGGTTGTAGATGATTCGTTGATATCTATAACGTCTCTCTCTCTCTCTCTCTCCCTCCTTGCCAATACTAATTATAAAAATGATTAATTAATGTCTACAGGGTGTGTCTGTCTGTCTCTCTCTAACTCTCTCTGTGTCTCACTCCTAGTCGATGCCAGGTTGTAGATGATTCACTGATACCTATAACATGTCTCTCTCTCTCTCTCTCTCCCTCCTTGCCAATACTAATTAAAGATGATTCATTAATGTTTACAGGGTGTGTCCGTCTCTCTCTCTCTCTCTCTCTCTCTCTCTCTCTCTCTCTCTCTCTCTCTCCTAGTCGATGCCAGGTTGTAGATGATTCACTGATATCTATAACATGTGTCTCTCTCTCTCTCTCTCTCTCTCTCTCCCTCCTTGCCAATACTAATTACAAAAATGATTCATTAATGTCTACAGGGTGTGTCTGTCTGTCTGTCTGTCTGTCTGTCTGTCTGTCTGTCTCTCTCTCTCTCTCTCTCTCTCTCTCTCTCTCTCTCTCTCTCTCTCTCTCTCTCTCTCTCTCTCTCTCTCTCTCCTAGTCGATGCCAGGTTGTAGATGATTCACTGATATCTATAACATGTGTCTCTCTCTCTCTCTCTCTCTCTCTCTCCCTCCTTGCCAATACTAATTATAAAAATGATTCATTAATGTCTACAGGGTGTGTCTGTCTGTCTGTCTCTCTCTCTGTCTCACTCCTTGTTGATGCCAGGTTGTAGATGATTCGTTGATATCTATAACGTGTCTCTCTCTCTCTCTCCCTCCTTGCCAATACTAATATAAAAAAAAGATTCATTAATGTCTACAGGGTGTGTCTGTCTGTCTTTCTCTAACTCTCTCTCTGTCTCACTCCTAGTTGATGCCAGGTTGTAGATGATTCCTTGATATCTATAACATGTCTCTCTCTCTCCCTCCTTGCCAATACTAATTAAAGATGATTTGTTGATGTCTCTCTCTTTCTCTCCCTGTCTCTCAATCCTCGTCGATGGCAGTTGTAGATGCTTCGTTGATATTTATAAGGTGTTTCTGTCTGTCTGTCTGTCTGTCTGTCTGTCTGTCTGTCTCTCTCTCTCTCTCTCTCTCTCTCTCTCTCTCTCTCTCTCTCTCTCTCTCTCAATAGGCCCAGCCTAAATTCTTACTCTTACTAAATAAAGTATCTCAAGTCTGCTTCTTACTCTTTGTCGATGGCGGTTGAAGACGATTCGTTGGGTGTCTCACAGAGGAGAAGGGCTCTGTGTGTGTCCGTGTCCGTCTGTCTCTCTCTCGGTCTTCCCCCAGCGTCTCTCTCTCTCTCACTCACTCCTTGTCGATGGTAGTTGAAGGAGGTTCGTTGGTGTCCACAGGGGTGTATGGGTGGGAGTCAGGGGAGTGGTCGATGTCGCTGTAACCTCCCCTCAGCCCACCCGCTGCCACAGAAAACCAAAAACGAGAGTTGAAGTTTGAGCTAAAATGCTTTCCTACTCCGGATTGTTTATATGTTTTGGTTCATTCCCAAAGTAAAAAAAACACCCAAAAAACAGAAAGGACAGAAAAGGTTCCTGTCAATTATGAATGCAGATGCGTCATGCTGCCGCTATGCGCCTAACTCAGAAATAGTTAGACCCAGCACGTCCGACTTCGGCTGGAGGAAATCTTCTGGAGGAAGTGTTTCTTGGAAAAAAAAGGTGGGAGAATGGACCGGTAAGACAGAAAGATAGTATAAATGACAGTAAGCAAAGGGAAAAGGCAGAGTCAAAGACAGGCTAGAGGAAGTAATCAGACCTGTTTACCCCCTACACAAGTCTTGAGTAGTCTGGGTAGCTGAAATAAGTAGTTTTGGTGCAAAATGTGTTGTTTTATTCATTAAACCATCAAACAATGTTCACTGAAAATGAGTACAATCTAGCATTATTCTCAATTTTGAAAAGTAGTGGAGATCCAAATTGAGTAGAATACTACTCGAAAAGAGTAAGACTAAGAGTAAACGGTTCTGCTTCGGAAGTTACAAGCACACAACTTCCAGAAGATGGGGGAACTATTTATGCGAAAGACCCCGGTTTCCCCACAGGAACAGTCATGGTACGATACTCCAGACCTGCCCACCCCCAATTTCTCCTTGACGTACTCCACTAAACAAAAAAGTGCACTTTTTCTCCAAATTGTGTATTCTTCTCTGCATTGCAGTACAAGCAAAAGACAAACTTACTTCCAAGTGAAGATGGTTGCATACCAGCGATATCCTTGTACTTCGCGAGAAAAGTCTGATTTCTAGCTTTTTTCTTGCTCGACGGGTCGATGAAACTTGGGACTGCTTGATCGCTTCGACATGATGAAATGACTCCTTGAGAAGTGTACGCCACTAGGCCTAGATCAAAATGGCGGAGTGCAAACCGGAAGAGGAGAAAATAAAACTTGGATCGGAATGATGGCGCGTTCACGGCTATCAACCGTCTTTGCATGCCTCAAGTTAGATTTTTTTTTTGGCGTACAAATTTTAAAAATTGGCGTACTGGCGTAGTCTGACTCAAAATTGAGTACAGAATACGGAAAAAGCGTACGGATAGGCAGATCCGATACTCACATATTCCGGGAGTAGAACCTAGCATTATTCTCAATTTTGAAGAGCAGTAGAGATCCTAATTGAGTAGAATACTACTCGAAAAGAGTAACAGTAAACGGGTCTGCTTCGGAAGTTACAAACACACAACTTCCAGAAGATGGGGGAACTATTTATGCGAAAGACCCCCGGTTCCCTCACAGGGAAAGTTGTAGTACGACACTCACGTATTCCGGGGATGCGGTCGATGCCAGGGATGGAGAAATCGGCGTCGTTGTTCCTGGCCCTGAAGATCTTATACAGAACGGCAGAAGTGAAGGGCTTCAGGATCAGGTTGACTATGGACATGCTGAGCGATGGTTAAGGAGAAATTATACACGTACAGGGCTCCCAGGGACCCCCATTTGGGAGTCTATGAAGCACCAAAATTCTAAAGGACCCTCTAAAAGAACGTGCAGGGGGTCCCAGGGATGCACTAGAAAAATTTGCAATGCCACTGGGACCCTCTATTCCGCCTCTAGGACCCTCTATGCTGTAAGTGAAGGAGTCCCTGGGACCCCTTGGTTTGCGGGACGATTGGGAGCCCTGACGAAGGTCACACACACACACAGTCACGTGTGCACGCACACACAGTCACGCGCGCATGCATGCACACACACACACATAGATGGCTTGATGAAAAAAAGCATGTATGTTTGCTTATTCAATCAATGTCCATCTTTAAAAAATGGTGACTTTGACTGTGACACACACAGAGGATGTAGGGAGAGAGAGAGAGAGAGAGAGAGAGAGAGAGAGAGAGAGAGAGAGAGAGAGAGAGAGAGAGAGAGAGAGAGAGAGAGAGAGAGAGAGAGAGGGAGGGAGGGAGGGAGGGAGGGAGGGAGGGAGAGAGAGAGAGAGAGAGAGAGAGAGAGAGAGAGAGAGAGAGGGAGGGAGGGAGGGAGGGAGGGAGGGAGGGAGGGAGGGAGGGAGGGAGGGAGAGAGAGAGAGAGAGAGAGAGAGAGAGAGAGAGAGGGAGGGAGGGAGGGAGGGAGGGAGGGAGGGAGGGAGGGAGGGAGAGAGAGAGAGAGAGAGAGAGAGAGAGAGAGAGAGAGAGAGGGAGGGAGGGAGGGAGGGAGGGAGGGAGGGAGGAGAGGGAGAGAGAGAGAGAGAGAGAGAGAGAGAGAGAGAGAGAGAGAGAGAGAGGGAGGGAGAGAGGGAGGGAGGGAGGGAGAGAGGGAGAGAGAGAGAGAGAGAGAGAGAGAGAGAGAGAGAGAGAGGGAGGGAGGGAGAGAGGGAGGGAGAGAGAGAGAGAGAGAGAGAGAGAGAGAGAGAGAGAGAGAGAGAGGGAGGGAGAGAGAGAGAGAGAGAGAGAGAGAGAGAGAGAGAGAGAGAGAGAGAGAGAGAGAGAGAGAGAGAGAGAGAGAGAGAGGGAGGGAGAGAGAGAGAGAGAGAGAGAGAGAGAGAGAGAGAGAGAGAGAGAGAGAGAGAGAGAGAGAGAGAGAGAGAGAGAGGGAGAGAGAGAGAGAGAGAGAGAGAGAGAGAGAGAGAGAGGGAGGGGGAGAGAGAGAGAGAGAGAGAGAGAGAGAGAGAGAGAGAGAGAGAGAGAGAGAGAGAGAGAGAGAGAGAGAGAGAGAGAGAGGGAGAGAGAGAGAGAGTGAGAGAGAGAGAGAGAGAGAGAGAGAGAGAGAGAGAGAGAGAGAGAGAGAGAGAGAGAGAGAGAGAGAGAGAGAGAGAGAGAGAGAGAGAGAGAGAGACAGAGAGAGAGAGAGAGAGAGAGAGAGAGAGAGAGAGAGAGAGAGAGAGAGAGAGAGAGAGAGAGAGAGACAGAGTGAGAGACAGAGAGAGAGACATACACCGAGAGAGAGAGAGAGAGAGAGAGAGAGAGAGAGAGAGACGGACAGACAGACAGACAGACAGACAGACAACAGACAGACATGTTTCGGTGCAAAGGATACCCCAGGGCAAAGCGGTACTCATTCCTGACATCAGGAGGTACTGCTGGATCTGGAAACGAACAAGGAAGACACAACACATTCATCTTTCCATCATGCAAATGCAGAGGGACCTCCCTTATAAGACCTTCAAAAAATCATCCACAATGAGGACCTCATACATGAGGACCTGTACGGGGTCTTATAAGGGAGATCATTTTAATACCAGACATAAGAATAGTCTGAAGTCCAATCCTCTGAAAACCATGGAAAAAAGGGCCTTCAAGGCCGTAGCCTGAAGAGGGACGACAACTGACACGAGTTCCCACCACCACCAAAAAGGCTTAATATGGTGAGAAATCACTCTAGAATGCCAGAAAATAGAACACTGAATAAAAAAAGGCAAAACCTCGGACAAGAGAAGCCAATCCTCTGTCAGAAATTCTTAATCCTCTTGAAAGTAGCAGATCCTCTGACAATCCTGATGCCTGTAATATATACAAAGGGCAATGTTTCAGAGAAGAAGGTCTTATGTGGGAGGGGGTCTTATAATGGGAGGTCTAGGGAGATTCCACTATAGATAGATATACTACAACACTGTATCAGGCATAGTTGTGTGTGTTCTGTGTGGGTATATCTGCTTGCATGTGTATAAGTACATAAGTGTATGCGTGCGCAGGAGAGATTGTGTTCGGCTAGAGGCCCGGGGGAGTGTATGCGAGCATGTGTCTGTGAGTATGAGTACACGCGAGTGTTTTTGTGTATGTGAGTGCGCGTGTGCGCACGCGCGTGTGTGCATGTGTGTGTGTGTGTGTGCGCGTGTTTGTACAAGTGTATGTCTGAGTAAGTTTGTGAGCGCTTCAGTGAGAAAGTGTTTTTCTGTGTGTTTGATGAAATGTGTGTGGGGATGTGTGTGTATGTCTGTGTGCAAGAACGCGTTCACTCTCGTGCGTGCACGTACATGCATGTGTGTCTGTTGTGCGTGTGTGAGTTTTTTCAATGCTGATCGTAAAGCGCTTTGTGCTCGATAAAAAGCGCTACATAAATATCCGTTTATTATTATTATTATAGTAATGGGGGGATATGCATTTCAGAAGATGCTGTCTCTCTCTTGGTGTGGTCAAGGGGTACAATAAAAAAAAGCCCTTTATGGTGATGAGGGGGCAATTCCTCTTTAAGATGATTATATATAACAAAACTGTTAAAATTAGGGAAAAGAGCATCTCCTAAAGCTTACCCCCCCCCCCCCCCACCCCCCTCGGACACTTGCTCTCTTACATTCAGTTTTCTCTGAATTCAGAGAATTCTCTCAAAATTCTCTCAAAATGACCATGCCTGTGTGCATTGCAGTAAATAATGACAGAACAATTGAATTTTACTACCGACACATACAGAAGGAGCAGATCAACCCAGGAATATTATAATCCGATTATCAACGACACATTGCCATGGCATGAGGCTGTAGTTAACATAAGCTAGAACACCAAGGCTACATAAAAATATGTTCTGCATGGTTGTGCGGGGATTGTCTTAAGCCATGACAAGCTCCTACCATAACAAATTAACACCATCAGTTTAAAATCCTCCAAAGTCAGAGTGTGGCCACCCACGTGGCGGGGTAATATAATCCCCAGCTGGTGCATTTTTACCATAGTGTTCAAGTGCTTCAGCTGTTGGGATGATCCCTGGAATGCTTAAGCCTTCTGGAGTCATATAGGTACACACACACACACACACACACACACACGTAAAATTTGGGTTGCTCCTACCTGCATGCAAATTTTGTGGCTGATGAGGAATAAAAAGGGTGGGTGGGTAAATTTTGACCAAATGACAACCTTTTTGTTGCCACTGGGATTAACGTGTGCTAAGTGCATGGGCACACGGGACCTCGGTTTATTGTCTCATCCGAAAAGACTCCACATTCAGACCGAAAGGCCTAGTGCAAAGTGAGAGGAAAAATCCCCTGTACTCAGGTTCGAACTCGGGTTTACTTGACACAAGGCGAACGCGTTGCCTCTGTGCCGCTCTACACCATTACAGTACCCCTGCACCACCGAGGGTCTAAACTGTAGTTCGCTCACTACTGACAGCTGGAGAAAAGCATGTGGTTTTCCGTGTTTTTTGCATTATGGACAAAAATCAGTCTTATGTCTTATGTTCCCCCCCTCCGAAGACGGAGTGTGGCTGCCCATGTGGCGGGGTAATCAAAAACGGTCACACATGTAAATGTTCTCATCCCTAGCTGATGCATTTGTACCATAGTGTTCAAGTGCTTCGGATGTTGGGATGATCCCTGGAGTCTTCTAGCCAGGGTACATCAACAACAACAACATGTCTTATGTTATGCGTGGCAGCATTTTCGGCTCCTTTTACCAATGACCTTCATTTTCAAACTTGGCCTACATATCCTAAATACTTATCTGCATGCAAAATTTGAGCCTCTTACTCTTAGGCCCCTCTGTTCAAACGTTATCTTTGGTGCAGCTCCCCAAAATGAAAAAAAATGAAAGGCAGGGGTCCATGCAGGGCCCCATCGGACGATTCAGGGGGGCAAGTTAAGAGAGAGAGATAACGAGACAGACAGTTAAAAGATAGACAGAGACAGTTTGAGTCTGATAAGCCTTGAAAAATTATTACATTGCCTTAGTAAACTTCAAAGATAGAACAACCAAGTTCAAAACGCCCCAAATCGCTTGTGGTCATGTCTTGTTATGAATTAAGAAAAACTGAAGTTCAGTTTCTGGCAAAATAAAAAATATTGAAATCAGTGCAAAAATGAAAGAGTAGCACCAGGCATCAGAATAGTGTGAAGTCCAATCCTCTGAAAACCGCAGTAAAAGGGACATCAAGGCCCCAGACTGAAGAGGGACAACACTGAGATGAGTTCCAAACATCACCAAAAAGGCTTAATATAGTGATAAATCACTTTAAAATGCTATTTAACACAAAGGATAACACTCAATAAAAAGGCAAAATATCTGACAGTAGAAGCCAATCCTGTCAGAAATTCTCAATCCTCTGACAATTCTGATGCCTGGGCACCCATGCATGTACTTTTCGGATCATCAGGCGCTGCTGTGTATAAGGCGAATAGGGCCATTTTCAAGAAAAATCTGACAAAATCCAAGTAAAAGGCGCCCTCGTTTATAAGGCGATACACACCTCGCAACAGAAAGTCGAAGTTTGAAGCCCGTACACGTCTTGTAAACGATTACCGACCGCCATTATTGCTGTCGTAAACGAGAGTTGGCTCCCTTCTCAAATAATCGAAACTTCCGTTTTTGCGACTTCCGGTTGCTGTGTTTGGCCAATTCTTCGCGAAAACTGGTAGAATTGCTCTACAACGATGCTTTTTACATCCAATGAAGGGTTGTGGCATCTGTTGGACGGTATCTCGGACGATAACAGGGATTTTGAAGCATTTTTACCGTGAGTATTCATCGTATCGGCGACTCGTTACCACTTTCGATGTTGTGACTCACAGTAGACTGTACTGAGTACGGCAATCGTTGCCTCTCTTCTCACGATTTTGTTCACTTATAGGGCGCCATTGTTTATTAGGCGCATAGGTCGAAATTGGAGAAAAAAATATCGCCTTATAGTCCGAAAAATACGGTAGTCAGATACATGGGTGCAACTCCCCAAAATGAAAACAAATCCTGAAAGGCAGGGGTCGAGGGGCAGCTGAGGGATGGAGAGGAAGAGCCCTGTCAAAGACTGCATAGGGGAAGATAAGCATCCGGTCTCTTTTCCCTATATGGGTAGTGAGGACAGAAACACTGGTCATGTCCATTTTAAACAGGACACATTTTACACGTCCATAGGCCAGTTGAATTCTCCGTTCAAGTTCCAGTCTGAGTTTTTGGATAGCCTCCACTGTGAATGGTGTACTGTCCCCACTAACGATAACTCTATCAGCCCGGTTCGCCGAGCTCTTTAGCAGTCCATCATACCCTTTTAGAATATCTTTGGCCCTGTTGGAGGATTCAAGTGGGGGGGGGGGGGGGGGGGGGGGGGGTTCAACGTAAGACTATTACTAAGAGAGAGAGATAACGACACAGACAGACAGTTAAATTGATGGACAGAGATTGAGTCTGATAAGCCTTGTAAAATGGTTGAAGCGCTCTGATGATGACTATTTTTTCCCCCATCGAAGAGCGCTATATAAGCTCCATTAACATGGCATCACTAATATGCTGTTATCAAGATTCCCCGAGAGAGACTTCCGGAATAGAA
>CM065704.1:6688898-6728898 GCA_017654935.2 Phymorhynchus buccinoides
TGACTATAAAGTACCTAATACTAGTAATAGGTAATGATAATAAACAGCTGTCCAACTCACCAGACGCTGAGGAAGAAGTGCACTAGCACAATGACCTGCACGCAACACAACATGTCAATACATCAATCATCAGGTCGTGTTGTGATGCCTTGGCTTAAGGTTATGTCAGACCAATAGGAATTGTTTGGAAATAATTAAGGGGAGCAATTTCATGGTGTGTGGGAGTGATCTTGCCTAATTCAATTGGTCAAACAGGGGAAGTCACTCTACATCAGCTCTCGTAGCCTATCGACTCGTGTGTTTGAGCAGACATACAGCACTTAGAACACTGTGCGTCATTCTAAAAATTGATGTCATTTATATTTTTACATCACATTTGCAAGTTTTATCACTTTGTGGCCACTGGCCACCCCTAATTTTTCAAAAAAATATGCTTGCAAGTCGCTGACTCGGTTTCAAGCTTCGACACCATTGTTGCTATAGTATTTGACCAAGTAATGGAGGTAAACAACTGTAATTTTCACGAAGTGCTCTCCCCTAGGTTTTTTTTCCAATCGTCTATTGACGTAGGGTAGAGCTAGAACACGAAGGCTACATCAAAATGCTGTTATGTTCTGCATAGTCATGTGGGGGTTGTCTTTAGCCATGGTAAGCTCAGGACTAGCATAACATCATCAGTCTCCCAAATCCCCCGAAGAGGGAGTGTGGCTACGCACGTGGCGGGGTAATAAAAAAAAACGGTCACACACGTAATGCTATCAATCATCCCTAACTGAGGCATTTTGTACCATAGTGTTCAAGTGCTTCGGCTGTTGGGATGATCCCTGAAGAAAGGATATAAAACAAACCCCTAAAACTACTTTTTGACCCAGCCAGTCGGGTCTCCCAGTGGATACCTACGTTATTTTATCACTGCAAAAAATCTCCAGTAAAATAAAACATTGACTGATTGATTCACACACACACATATGCACGCACACACAGTGACACACACATACATGCACGCACGCACGCGCACACCCACCCACACACACCATAGTATCAAAAAGTGTCGATGAAGGTTGGGGGAGAGAGAGAGAGAGAGAGAGAGAGAGAGAGAGAGAGAGAGAGAGAGAGAGAGAGAGAGAGAGAGAGAGAGAGAGAGAGAGAGAGAGAGAGAGAGAGAGAGAGAGAGAGAGAGAGAGTTACGGATGTCACATACCTTTATCATGATACTTGGGGCATTCATCTTGCAGAATGGATATCAGGAAAGACAGCAAAACCAAAAAGAAATTCAGCACATGGACAAAACTATGTAGATGTCGACGTGTTTGCTACCAATCTGTTGTTGTGAACTTCGATTTTCTAGCTTGCCTTGTCACAAGATAACTTGGTGCGGAGAGTTATCTTACTTTACGACCTTCACCTTCCTTTTTACGCCCCGAAATGTTTGGAATGATATGATTGGTTCTTGCTTGGTGTGCAGAGTTATTTTTCTTTATGACCTATTTTTCCGGAGCGCGACGTTTGGAGTGATTTGATTGGCGCATTTCTAACTTCCGTCAATAGTGCGATTGAATCATGGCGGCGTCCAACACACAAGCACCTGCGAGCAATAGTGAAATGTTGGAAGATGATGCTGCCGAGCTCCGTTTTCCAAAAGGTTGGTATTTAGATCAATGCAAGAAGCTATGGGTAAAGGTAAAGATGTGCCAACCCCCCTGCATTTCTCGGTTAATTGTATTTTTCCGTTTTTGCCTTTCTTAATCTTACCATACATAAAGCTGTATTTTACTTGTTATTTTTACTAATTTTAGGAACATTTTCAGCTAATTCTCTTTTTGGAATACTAACCCTAACCCTAGCCCTAAGCCTTGTGGCAGTCAAAAGTGTAGCTCGTGCAAATCTGCCGCTCGCTACTATGAGAGTGTGTATTTGCGACAACCACAAATTTGACACTTTCTTTACTTGAAGAACCATTTAGTGATTTACCTATCCCTAACCCTACAAAAAAGTGAAATTTGTTCATGCTCAATCAATGTCGCAAATACACACTCTCATAATGAATCGATAACAACATGTGTAGTCTGTAGTAGTACTAGTAGTAGTAGTACTACTACTACTAGTAGTGGGGGACTGACTCATAGTCATACTATAGTCATAAGCCTAGGCCTCGCGGCCTATCAAGTGTCCCCATCATTCTTTTTGTACATTTGTTATAATTGCGCATGCGCATTATAATCTTGATACATGTATGTTCATTCATCATATTCATAAAACATTTGTTTACATTTTTGTTTGTTTGCTCAATTTGCTGTCTAGAAGACTTTTAATTACTTTGGTATTAGGTGCACATTTATTGATTTAAGTTGAGTAGGATTACTAGGAAGAACGTGAGAATCAGAATGAAAAAGATCTGGTTGTGATTTTTGATAAAGGTTTGGGTAAAGGTCAAGATGTGCCACCCCCCCTACCTGTCTCGGTGAATTGTATTTTTCCGTTATTGCCTTTCTTACCATACATAAAGCTGTATTTTAGGAACATTTTTAGCTAATAACCTTTTTCGAATACTAACCCTAACCCTAACCCTAACCCTACCCCCCACCCTATAAGACGGAAAAACGCAACGAACCACAACTGTGACAAATCGCGGTGTACTGCAGTACATAGTGGGGGGTAGGGTTAGGTTTAGGGCAAGGGTTAGGGTTAGTATTCCAAAAAAGTTATTAGCTCAATATGTTCCTAAAATATAGCTTTATGTATGGTAAGAAAGGCAAAAACGGAAAAATAGAATTAACCGAGAAATGCAGGGGGGGTGGCACATCTTTACCTTTGCCAAGGTTTGTCCCTTGACAAGCATATATCTATCCAAGAATGTATAACTATAAGTAAAGCAAACAAAATGATAAGGCTAATCAAAAGAAGCATCTCCACAAGTTTTGAAGCGCTCAGCTCAAGATTTCCGAACGAATGTCCATTATAAACAAAAATCATCCTGGATGCATCTCTGATTCCGAATAGAAGTGTCAGTGGTGGTCAGTGATAACAATAACACTATGTTGCAGGCAATGAAAGTCCAGGAAAGTCCAGGATCTTTTGTTTACAGAGGCTAAGGAATATTGGTGTCTGTTCAGATATTCTTCAAACCTACTACCGATGTTGCATTGAATCTGTTCTTACTGTGTCATTTATCTGTTGGTATGGAAGCTTGAGTGTAAAAAGTAAGCGTGTGTTGAGTGATATGGTGAATGTGTGCAGTAAAGTTGTGGGTGCAAGGCAGAGTGGTATGCAAGAGTTGTATGACAGACAAGTAGTCAAGAAAGCCAGGAAAATTCTTAATGATAACAGTCATGTTCTGGCAAAATACTATGAAGTATTACCATCGGGCCGTCGATACAGAACTCTAAAACTGAAAATAAGAGCACAGAAAACTTTCTTACCAAGATCAATTCATCTGTTGAACTCTTAATGCACTGCATTGAGTGATTGTTTTGCTGAGCAGCCTGTCCATCTCCTTGGGATTGAATTTGTATTCGTATTCGTCCAGTTTGTTAACTGCAATATTGCAGTGTTATTAGTTATTAGTTTATATTCTTTAATTGTTGATAAATGTGTTTATTGTTGTGGTGGTTTTTGTTGTTGATAAATGTGTTTATTGTTGCTGGGTGTTTTTTTTCTTATGTGCACCTGGCTGCAATTTCTCAGTTATGAGATAATAAAGATGATTTGATTTGATTTGATTTGATTTGATTTGAAAACGTGGCAAACTGACCTACCGCCTTGCACAACAGCGAGTTTTGGGTGAACTTTTCTGATGCGAAAAATTGCTGCAGTTCTTTTTCTTCTTCGCGTCAGGCAGCCAACTTCATCAGTTCGCCTTGTTTCCGACTTCACTACTTTCAGGCCTTGTCCCACACTCTCGGCTATGCTGTCATCACCAACACACATCGCAATCATGGACTGATGGAGTCACACTCACACATACACATGTATAAAACCAACTCTCTGTTGACGTAACATGCGAAGTTAGGCTGCCGATCTTTGAGTCAGTTATTACTAATATTAGTGTTTCTGTTTTTGTTTTTATGAACAATTTCGATAATGTTGAAGGGGGTGGGGGTAGCACAAATTTAAATGATTGCCTATAAAAAAAAAAGTATAATAATTCTGCAAGTTTGAGCTGACCACTTCCTAAGCGAGGCTGACGCACATAACAAACAGCCCCAGAATTAGGCAATCATGTAAATTTGTGATTTAGACCTACTATGGTTCTTTGGGATCGGGGGGTGGGGTGGTGGTGGACCATAGACCTTTAACAGGCTTTATTTCGCAGTATCCACATCCAGGTAATCCCTAGTGTTACTGTTAGTTTCAGTGAAGGTGTTTGTGGAGACCTCTTCTGAATGCCTCCAATGATTAAGAGGAGGCAACTTCTTCTGGGAGGCTCTTCCCCTGCGGGATGGTGCGACTGCGAGGGAAGAGTGTAGTGTTGATTGTCTGTACTATGTCTATGTTCTGTGGCTTGGAATGTCATAGGCAGCAGAGTGGGTGTCTCCATCTCTGTCTCTCTCTCTCTCTTTGTCTCTCTCTCTTTGTCTCTCTTTCTCTCTCTCTCTCTCTCTCTCTCTCTCTCTCTCTCTCTCTCTCTCTCTCTCTCTCTCTCTCTCTCTCTCTCTGTGTTGTGTGGGCAAGGATGTTTGTGTATATATGTATTGTATCAATTGACAGATTCCAAATAAATACCACTACCAATATGATAAAGTTTTTTGGGTTTTTCTTCGTTTCTTTGTCGGCAGAGTTTGAAAATGCTGAAACCCTGATGGTCTCCGAAGTTCAGATGCTGCTGGAACACAGGTGAGGAGAACCAACAACCTGACTGATCCAGGGCTCCCAATCGTCCCGCAAAACAGGGGGTCCCAGGGACTCCTTCACTTACAGTATAGAGGGTCCTAGAGCCGGGATTCAGGGTCCCAGTGGCATTGTGAATGCTAAAAAGACTTTTTCTAGTGCATCCCTGGGACCTCCTGCACAGTCTTTTAGAGGGTCCTTTAGAATTTTAGTGCTTCATACACCCCCAATTGAGGGTCCCTGGGAGCCCTGTGATCATTGCAATTGACATTTAAAGCTAGAACACCAAGGCTACATCAAAATGTTATATTTTGCATAGTTATGCGGGAATTGTCTTTAGCCACATGTGGCAAGCTCCTAGCATAATATAATCAGTCCAAAATCCTCCGAAGTCGGAGTGTGGCTGCCCACGTGGCGGGGTAATCAAAAACGGTCACACACGTAATGTTCTCATCCCTAGTAGTTGGTGCCTTTGTACCATAGTGTTCAATTGCTTCGGCTGTTGGGATGATCCCCGGAGTCTTTAAGCCAGGGAACAACATCAACAAAAATATCAATGTGGGAAAAGAGAGACAGACAGAGAGTGAGAGAGAGAGAGAGAACAAACGAACCATTTTAATTAATAGGCCGTTGCCCGTGTCATAAGGGACCAGAGGGGAAGGGGTGCATAAGAAAAAAAAATCAAAGCAATAATATGTAAAAAAAACAACACACACACAAAAACCTAATACATTAAGCTTTCAACAAATATAAAGCAACAATAATTATGTAATTTTGTATCAAGGAGTAGCTGCGAGTTAGCAAATCAACTGCAACATCACTTGAAATGTACATTCAAAATAGAAGAAAATACAGTAACAGAAATGAAAGGAAACGTTTGGAGAGAGAAAGATACGAATAGGAAATGTTTAATCAGATTTTAGGCAATTACACTGTACATCGTAAATACACAAAATTGACATCCTTACCTACACAAAACGAAAATAAGGCATGGAAGAGAAAGAGAGAGAGAGACAGACCTGTTTACTCTACTCTTTTCGAGTAGTATTCTACTCAATTTGGACCTCTACTACTCTTCAAAACTGAAAATAATGCTCTTTAATTCTTGATAACTACTCATTTTTAGTAAACATTGTTTGATGGTTTAGCTCTTCTACTACCGTCGGCGGATACTAGGGAAACCCCGGTGTCCCCCTTTGCGCTATTTATATCAAGTAACATCACATCCTTTACTTCCGTGACATGCGCAGGTCGCTCAGGGAAAGCCCAATCTTCCGCCATCTTCATTTGTAGGCTAAATTTTGTAATTTTCAATCGATTTTCGTCGCGTTTTCGACGATGGAAACTGACGGCGTGAACCTCTACAAGATGGCGATAGTGCCGACAAAGCATTTACTGTGGAAAAAGTGGCAGAATCGGAACTTAGGCGAATCAAAAAGAGCATCGAAAGTGTTGAAACGATCTTGGGTTTGCAGCAGTAGATCAACACAAGTAAATTTAGTGATGATTCGAGCGAGTATTTTTTTTATGAATTTTTAAAGTGAGTGTGTCAGTGTGCGAAAATCAGTGCAGCGGCAAAAATTACTTGGTGCGCAACGGTAAACAGTCTAAGTAATACTTGGTAGTAGAAGAGTTAATGACTAAAACTACACATTTGGCACCCAAACTACTCATTTCAGCTATCCAGACTACTCAAGACTTGTGTGTGGGGTAAACAGGTCTCGGAGAAAGAGAGAGAAGGGAAAGAATACCAGTAGGTAGAATGTATTAATTGTATGCATTCAAAGTGACACCAGTCGCTGAGGAGTCATTGCGGTGTTCCTGAATTTAACAGGAAGCAGACCAACGAGAGTGCCGAGGAGGAACAGGAGTTGTCCGACGTGTTCATGAAGACGCTCAACTACTGCCGGCGATTCAGCAAGTTTAAGAACAGGGAAACCATGACTGCCGTCAGAAGGTGAGTGCCACTGTTATAATGATTTATATCTTTTAACCCTCAGGGCTCCCAATCGTCCCGCAAAACAAGGGGTCCCAGGGACTCCTTCACTTACAGTATAGAGGGTCCTAGAGGCAGGATAGAGGGTCCCAGTGGCATAGCGAATGCTAAAAATATTTTTTCTAGTGCATCCCTGGGACATGCTTTTAGAGGGTCCTCTAGAATTTTAGTGCTTCAGAGACCCCCAAATGGGGGTCCCTGGGAGCCCTGACCCTTTCGCCACCAGTCATTTTTCAGCTAAAAATAGCTTGTCTGGGTAGAGAAAAAAAAGTTATCTGCAATATTGGGAATTCCTCTATGACATTATGTATGTTTATGCTCTCTCTCTCTTTCTCTCCCCCCTCTCTCTCTCTCTCTCACTGCCCCCCCTCTCTCTCGCTGTCCCTATCCTTACCTCCCAAAATTAAGATAGGGTCTTCAGATATATACAATTACAAGCCCCGATTTGATGCCTTTTAGTGATATGGGTGTTAAACTATTGTGGTGCATAAATGCGACATTGGCGGTGAAAGGGTTAACCCCTTTCCCTCGCCTTGGCTTAACCCTCTCAAATTTATTCCGCCCCAAAACCGCCCAGCCGGAAGTTGCCTCTGTGTATTCAAGACGCCCCAAACCGCCCATAGCTGGCCTCCACTCTTGGGCCTGGTACACAGTACATCAGGATTTTCCGCGCGGAAATAATCAATAAGTAAAAGAAAGAAGGGGAACAAATATACGGATTAGGGGAAATACGGACCTGTCCACTTATTTGTTTTCTTCTTTCTTTTACTTATTTACTGATTGCGCATGGGTTTCCGCTCGGAACATCCATGTGTATACATGACTCTGTGCCAAAAGGTGAGCACGGAGAGGGTCAGGTACTTACATTCTCAATAAATTGTCACATAACCTTCTGACTGTTGTGCTTATGTTATAAACATATAGACAAATGTCTGAAAAGACACTAGAGACAATATCAGCTTTATAAGATCAGTAGTTGTTTAGTTATGTGACAATGAATGTCAAATCAGCCCCAAAATCTGGTCTTCAAAAGTGGACATTGCAAATAGTCATGATTTCAACAAGTGCTAGAACACACAAACTCCAGTAAAATTACTTGAAATTTGGACAGGTTATGCAAAAGTACCTCATTAGTAAACGCTAAAGATTGTAACATTCAAAAATGAAAGTTCTGTTAGTTATTAGACTTAAACCAATGTTGATGACAAACATCATTTTTGATGTAATCATTTAACCAAAATCAAACTTCCCAACAATTTTCACTTATATAAATCCAAAATACATGAAAATGTCATGCTTTGTTGGAGCAGATATTACTTTATCATAGGAGTATAAAATGTTCTTACAAAATATAATGTTTTAAATAATATTGCACTTTCTCTTAAAGGTTCTGACTTAGATGTAACACTTGACATCCGTCATACCTAAGTTATAATGCTCAATAAAATCCTCAAGATATATATTTTTAACTTGCTCTCTTTTATTTTACAATTAAACTGTCATATAAAGTTGACCCCTACCCTTATTTAACACCAGCATGTTCATTTCTTTCTTCTGCACTAATCCAAATGTTCAATGTAATCATTTTACTGGACTTGATGTTCGTCATCAAGAACATGTTAATTATCAAATTTAGCTGGTTTTATTGGTCTAACCATCTAATAAACAAATGAACACCACTTCAGTGGGTTTAGTAATTAATTTAGAGCACTTTGCAGCCTTCATAGAAAGATAAATGAAAAAATAGTGCTTAATGAAAATTATTAATGTAACTATGATGTTCGTCATACATGTCCTATGGTGTAAATAGTGAATTATGATAAATAATTCAATAGTTTTTTGAAAAAAACTTTATTCATGCAAGTTATTATTTTCTTTAAAGCATTCTGCTTACTGTAGTTGACAAAAATACAGTTATTCATAGACATTTTGGCCAGAAACTGGAAAATAAATGATTTAGGTAACTTTGATGTTCGTCATACATTTTTCACACATTGTGTAATAAAACAAAAACAATGGCATGAATCAATTAACAGTTTGGTAGAAAATATTCAGTTAACTTGTAATTGTTTTTTTTATGGCATCTTAAGTACTTAAAGACAGAATTAGTGTATTTGATACAACTTTCAAATGTAAAGTGATGACAAAGGTCATTTGTTACCTCAACAGACCCATAATAATCATCATACTAACAACAAATTTCAACAGGAAATGTCACAGACTAATAGCAAACAATGAAAACAACTTAACACAACATGATTTGCTGGAGCTATGAGAAAATACTGTGACATAACACCATGGTTGTGATGTAATCATTGATGTTCGTCATCAGGTGGGGGACACCACATTATCACTATTTTCTCAGAAATCGGTTGAAAAATTGTCCTGCCACTTTGCACATGTTTTGCCTCATTTATATCCTTTCTAAATATGCATGTATTTAAATGGTATTAATAGTTTCATTTTTTACCCTCTATGTCCACTTTTCATGCCCACCTTTTGGCACAGAGTCACTGTATGTGTACATGGCCTAAGACCCCTCATCACACACTAAGTTCTGGCTTCTGACAACAATGATGATGATGGTGATGATGATGATTGTTCTTGCTACAGTGATCTACAGCAGAAGAAGATCCACAAGTTTGAACTGGGTTTGAACTGGCATCGTTGTCCAATGAAGATGATGTTGATGATGACAATGATGGTGATGATGATGGTTTTTCTTGTTACAGTGACTTACAGCAGAAGAACCTCCACAAGTTTGAGCTGGCATCGTTGTCCAATGAAGATAATGTTGATGACAATGATGACGATGATGATGGTTTTTCTTGTTACAGTGACTTACAGCAGAAGAAGCTCCACAAGTTTCAGCTGGCATCGTTTTCCAATGAAGATGATGTTGATGATGATGATGACGACGATGACAACGATGATGACGTCAATAATTATGACAATGACGATGATGATGGTTTTTCTCGTTGCAGTGACTTACAGCAGAAGAAGCTCCACAAGTTTGAGCTGGCATCGTTGTCCAATGAAGATGACAATGATGATGATGGTTTTTCTCGTTACAGTGACTTACAGCAAAAGAAACTCCACAAGTTTGAACTGGCATCGTTGTCCAATGAAGATGACAATGATGATGATGATGATGGTTTTTCTCGTTACAGTGACTTACAGCAAAAGAAACTCCACAAGTTTGAACTGGCATCGTTGTCCAATGAAGATGACAATGATGATGATGGTTTTTCTCATTACAGTGACTTACAGCAAAAGAAACTCCACAAGTTTGAGCTGGCATCGTTGTCCAACCTGTGCCCAGAGACAGCCGAGGAGGCCAAAACCCTGATCCCCAGGTAAGCGTACAGAGGCAACGTGGTCATCATTCCCTGGACAGTGATGTACTGAGCAAGCATCCCCTGCTCCTCTCTCCCCCCCCCCCCCCACCCTGGCCCTCCCTCACCCACCCCTCCCACACATAGAGACAGCGTGGGTGCAACTTTTCCTGGTATACAAGGATTTCCTGTTTTTGAATTTTACCAGAAAAGGAATTTCCTTTTTTTTTAAATTTGTCAAGCAAGATCTTTGTGTGTCTACTGTATTTTTCAAACACTTTAAAATAAGCATTTGTATAAATTGTGAAAAAAAGCCAACTAAAATACCTTAATAAATCAATTTTTGCTTCAGCTGCAGGGGGACAGTACCCCCGGACCCCAACCTTTCAGGGGGTTTTCATGTTGTGTAGTTGTACCCATGATACAGACAGACAGGCAGACAGACAAAGACTGAGGGACAGCGAGAGAGAGGGGGGGGGGGGGGGGGGGCAGTGAGAGAGAGAGAGAGAGGGGGGAGAGAAAGAGAGAGAGAGCATAAACATACATAATCATATTAAGTCAAGATGTAAACATGCGCACAAGACACAGATACACCCACGCACGCACGCACGCACGCAGAACACATGCACTCACACACACACACACTACCGTCTAATATCATGAGAAGTGGATAGACATTAAATGAAAGACACACACACGCTCACTCATATATGCATGCTTTTAATTAATAATACATCAATAATTTTTAACGCAGAATAAAGCTCAAGAAATAAATACTGTATACCGAGAATCACCAAACATAAGAATTGAAAAGAGACTGGATTGAAATTGGTAAAACATTAAATGAATTTCTCAACACCCCCTCCCTTCACATGCACATGCATGCACACAGGCACACACATGCATGTGCGCCTGTGCGCACTATGGTGACCATCCCATATACCAGCAGTCAAATTATCTCGCCTACGCAATATTACAGTGGAACCTCCCTTATAAGATCTTCAAAAATCATCCAAAATGAGTTCTTATAAGGGAGGTAATTTTAATGCTTACAAAGAAGGGCAATGTCTTAGAGAAGTAGGTCTTAAAGGGAGGGACTCAGGGAGTCTAATAATGGGGGGCAGGACTCCCAATCGTCCCGCAAAAGAAGGGGTCCCAGGGGCTCCTTCACTTACAGTATAGAGGGTCCTAGAGGCGGGAATAGAGGGTCCCAGTGGCATTGCGAATGCTAATAAGAATTTTTCTAATGCATCCCTGGGATCCCCTGCACATTCTTTGAAGGGTCCTTGAGAATTTTAGTGCTTCATAGACCCCCAAATAGGGGGCCCTGGGAGCCTGGGGGGGGGGGGGGGGGGGGGGGGGGGTGTCTTGTAAGGGATGTTCCACTGTATTGTGATATTTATGAATGTTCTGTCACTGGGTGGGTTTTTTTTACTCGTGTGTGCAGCCTGGAGGGTCGTTACCAGGACGACGAACTTCAACAAATTCTGGACGACATCAAAACCAAACGCAGCTTTCAGTGTTGAGACCATCAGAGAGAGAGAGACAGTCAGAGAGACAGAGAGAGAGAGAATGAGAGAGAGAGAGACAGAGAGAGAGATTCATAGTGATTGAGAGAGAGAGAGAGAGAGACAAACAGAGGGAGACTGATAGTGAGTGATTGAGAAAGAGAGAGAGTCAGAGTCAAAGAGAAGAGAGAGAGAGACTCATAGTGAGTGAGACAGAGAGAGTGAGAGAGAGACTCAGAGAGAGAGAGACTCATAGTGAGTGAGAGCGAGAGACTCAAGAGTCAGAGAGAAGAGCGAGAGACTCAGAGAGACTTGGAGAGAGAAGAGTGAGAGAGAGAGAGACTGATAGTGAGTGAGAGACTCAAGAGTCAGAGAGAAGATAGAGAGAGAGGGAGAGATAAGTCACCAACAAACATGCCTTGCATTTGCCTCCTCTGTGTGTGTGTAGGTGAGTGTGTGTGTGTGTAGGTGAGTGTGTGTGTGTGTCTGTAGGTGAGTGTGTGTGTGTGTGTGTGTAGGTTGTGATTGCGTGTGTGTGTAGTCAAGTCAAGTCAAGTCAAAATGATCTTTAATGACGATAAAGGAATAAGCTAAACAAAACTTTTTTTCATCCTGTCGTCATAAATAAATAAGAAATACAACTGAAGCAAACAAGATGAAAAGCAAAAACTGTAAACAAAAAAATCAATTTACAATGAAATATAAGGAAAAAATACACATAAATAATATTATGTTCCGCAAGCACAATACCATAATCATGTACAAAATACTGACAACAGTAATCGTAGTGGAAAGGGAGAGGAGAGGAAACAGTAGGTGTATATGTGTGTGTGTGTGTAGGTGAGTGTATGCATGCATGTGTGTCCATTAACTGTCTCCCTCTGGCTGATTTGTGTTTCATCTTGAAAGTTGTGGACATTAGTTTTAGTTTGGGAATGGTTGTCGTAAAAGTGCGGGGGGGGGGGGTCAAATAAATGACTCCTAAGTAAAATAACTAAAAGTGACTATATGTGTGTGTGCGTGCGTGTGTGTGCGTGCATGCATTTGAAAGTTGTGGACGTTAGTTTTAGTTTGGGAATGATTGTCGTAAAAGTGCAGGGAAAAATGTCGAATAAATAGCTCCTAAGTAAAAGAACTAAAAGTGACTATGTGTGCGTGCGGGGGGTGGGTGCGTGCATGCATTTGTGTGTGTGTGTGTGTGCTTTCAATTACCTGCAATTTTAAGTTGATTTCTTTTAAGCGAATCACGTTCTCTTCCATGTCCATTGTGTGTGTGGTGTTCATTAATTGTCTCCCTCTGGCTGATTTGTGTTTCATCTTGAAAGTTGTGGACATTTGTTTTAGTTTGGGAATGGTTGTCGTAAAAGTGCGGGGAAAAAAGTCAAATAAATAACTCCTGAGTAAAAGAACTGAAATTGACTATGTGTGAGTGTTTGTGTGTGTGCGTGCGTGTATCTGTATCTGTGTGTGTGTGTGTTTGCATATCTTTGTCAGGATTCCTGAAAACGTAGAGAATGTGCGTGAAAAAATCACGCACCAGACCTCTCAAATCACCCCCTTAATTTCGCTTAGGGGTGAGACCGTGAGTTTACGCATTAAATTAATATTCATGCGTTAAATTAACACAGCTGTTAGTGTTACTTTTCAGTAACAAGCTAACAACGTTGCTCATATTTCAGTCACATTCATATGGGGACACCGGGGAGTGGTCTTGTATAAATAGTTCCCCCACCTTCTGGAATTTCTGTGTTTGTAGCCTCCTCTTTAGAATCTGTCACTCTCTTTGACTCTGCCTTTTCCCTTTGCTTACTGTCATCTATCTTTGTGCATTACCGGTCCATTCTCCTGCCTTTTTTCAAGAAACACTTTCAAAAAAGATTTTCCTCCAGCCGAAGTCGGACTTGCTGGGCCTAACTATTTCCTAGTGTGGCGCATAACGGTAGCATGATGCATCTACACTCATTATTGACAGGAAACTGAGTGTGGGATACTTCTGTTTCGGCAACAACCGTAACACTGGACATTCACGATGGTGCTAATTCTCTGGAACACGCTGGATTACCAGGTTTTGGAGTGTAACTTGTGGCTTCTGGTTTTTGAAGTGTAAACAAAAATGTGATTTCTGATTTTGGAATGCAAAAACTTGTGGCTTCCTCATCTTGGAATCCAATTTGTGCGATAGTCAGAGCGACATAGTGGGGAAAATCGCAGACACCCTCCCCGCTCGACTCGACAAACGTTTTGATCCATGGTTGGGAAAAATCTGGGCTGAAGGGTTTGACTTGAGCAAAAATAGGTGCCCCCCCCCCCCCCCCCCCACACACACACACACACACACACTGAATCACTTTTAGTGGAAGGACGTTAAATTGAGTAACACACACAAACAAAAAAGTTTCGATGGTTGCGACAATTCCGGGTTGAAGGTTTTGACGTTCAACAATTTTTTGTAGGAAGCTTCAGGGGCTGATTCGAAATGATTCGAAGGGGGGGGGGGGGGGGGGGGGGGGTGATTTGAAGGGGGGGGGGGGGGGGGGGGTTCCGCGGGGAATCCAGGGAGCAGCACTGGTCCTGGGTTAAGGTGTGGGGGCCCAGGGGGGTGAAGCCTCTGGACAATTTTGCAATTTATTGCAATTTATTGATTATTAAAGCAAAAATGTAGCCACTTTCTTACTTTTTAGACTTGTATATGGTACATGTTTGGGGCAAAAGGGGTGATGGTGGTCCGGAAACCCTGGAAATCCCCTGACGCTTCAGGTTTTCGGTTTTCGTGATCTTTCATTTCAGGTTCTTTGGTTTTCCAAGAATTCTAATTTCAGGTTGTTGGACCTGTACCACCTCCCACTACTGAGAGGTTATGTAAATGTGTGTGTGAGTGCATTCATTTAATTTTCGTGTGCAATGAGTGTGTGTGTGCGTGTCATGTTGAGCTTTTTGTGTTGGATCGTAGGTGTTGGAGTGCAATGCGTGCAATCAGTCAATCAAACGATGAATGAATCAATCAATCAATGTTTTATTATCTCCAGCAAAAAAAGAACAAGGAAATTAATTGTTTGTTGTATTATTCGCACACATGCAATACGACACAATGCAGTTCACACGAGAAAAATACCACTTTAGAAATACAAGATTATACATAAAATTCACACACATACACACCGCACTCACACACACACACATTCACACAACCGTCTAATATCACGAGAAGTGGATAGACTTTAAATGAGACACACGCACACATACAGGTTCTCCCCGCGTTGTATTTACAATGTGCTGAAACCATCATTGTATTGACAGTGATTTCTGATTAAACTATCAAACATATTGCAGTAATTTTCTGTGAGAACATGCTCCTGAATGGTCTGATTCGAATGCATATAATACACTCATTTACACACGCTCTGGAAAGCTAACCACCATTGTGTTGACAATGGGTTCACACACACACACACACACACACACTTACTTTGACAGTGACATTGTTCCTAAACCTTATCCTATTCCAAACCCTGGCAGGATGTCCCCAGATTCATTGTCAAACAAGCCAGCAAGGGACATCACTCCGCCATTAGTCATGAAGCACTTGCATGAAAAAACACATAACTTAAGTTGACCGTGAGAAATCAGCCTTTAAAGTTTCTGAAACGGGAAGCACGGGACATTTTGCATTGTTTGGACACAAGACGCCATTTTGCCATATGACAGTTTTGGGCGGGAAACTCGGAGATCAAGGTTTCCGCTGTTTTGACATCAAAACAAGTCGGTTCGATTTTCACAACATTGTCAAAACGACGCGGGGAAAACAAAAACACATTCATACACGCATGAGCTCACATGCGCATGTGTATACATACACAGAAACATATAATACATGTACACACAATCAAACAACGCGCGCACACGCACACACATACACACGCGCTCGCACATACACACATGCAGGCGCTCGCATTCACACTGTCTTCAACAGATTAATATGGACTAATTAATAAGAACCACGGTTTGAACAAGCCCATTACAATTAGCCCAATGAGTAAATACTATTGCAAAATCAGGTATTGAAAATAAGATGCATTAAATCAGTACTTTCCACTCAGCACCAATATTTCCGGGAATACAATGGCAACAATATTCAGAAAATCTCTCTCTCTCTCTCTCTCTCTCTCTCTCTCTCTCTCTCTCTCAAGCCCATTGTGTGCTTATTCTTTTCCCTCAATAAACAAATGTCTCTCTCTCTCTCTCTCTCTCTCTCTCTCTCTCTCTCTCAAGCCCATTGTGTGCTTATTCTTTTCCCTCAATAAACAAATGTCTCTCTCTCTCTCTCTCTCTCTCCAATATAAATGGCAACACATGTCTGTCTGTCTATCTACCTCTCTCTGTCTCTCTCTCTCTCTCTCTCTCTCTCTCTCTCTCTCTCTCTCTCTCTCTCTCTCTCTCTCTCCAATATAAATGGCAACACATGTCTGTCTGTCTATCTACCTCTCTCTCTCTCTCTCTCTCTCTCTCTCTCTCTCTCTCTCTCTCTCTCTCTCTCTCTCTCTCTCTCTCTCTCCTCTCCAATATAAATGTCAACAAATGTCTGTCTGTCTATCTACCTCTCTCTCTGTGTCTATCTCTCTCTCCTCTCGTATATTTTAACTTCTCAAATCCAAAATAATAATAATAATAATACAGTCGAACCTCAATAAACCGACCACCCAACAGACTGGTCAAAACTGTCCGTAATAGTGAGGTGCCCGCTATGCTGAGTCGCTCCATGCAAAGGCAACACATAATTACATGCATAATGAAAACAAGGGGAAAAGCCCACAATGACTGGCTCAGTGTGTGTGTATGTAGGGGTGTGTGCGCGCGCGCGCGTGTGTGTGCACGTAGAAAAACAAGCATGCAGCCTATCGGTATTTTCCCTCCATTACTATTACGCATCATTTTCTTCAACATCACCAACGATGACATTTTTTTTAATGACATATCAATTATAGATGTAGCCTTAAGCTACATCCTATGTGTCAGCATAAAATTAAAAAAAAGACTGTGTGTGTGCGCGTGTGTGTATGAAATGAAACTATCGTTAATATGGATACAACTAAAGAACAAACAAAAACATAATAATAAAATAAGGAAAAAAATGTGCCCATGCCCAGACTCGAACCTTCGACCTTTCGCGTAAGAACCTTGGACCTTTCCACTGCCCTCTGGAACTATACTATACTGTATTCACAATGGCGACGGACAGACCCTCTATGCAATGTGCTACTGAGACCTTCACTATTTCGGGGCAATGTTATATTGGTATATCGTTTCATAGCTCCGATTCAAATATTTAAATTTGATTTGTTCTAGTGACTTTTAAATATCAGGCATCAGAATTGTCAGAGAATCAGAGGATTAAGAATTTCTGACAGAGGATTGGCTTCTACTGTCAGAGGTTTTGCCTTTTTATTGAGTGTTATCCTTTGTGTTAAATAGCATTTTAAAGTGATTTTTCACTATATCGAGCCTTTTTGGTGGTGTTCATAACTGACTTCAGTGTTGTTCCTCTATGGTGTTGTCCTTGATGGCCCCGGCTTTTACCGCAGTTTTCAGAGGATTGGACTTCAGACTATTCTGATGCTTGAAATATATAAGCGGTTACTGCCGACAGAATGTAAAATTACATAATTGTGCAAAAGTTTGGTTGGGCTATCATTTGTATAGGAAGACGGGGTAAAAAGCGCATGGGCGGGTAAGAAGCCCACCCCAATTATCTCATGAAATGAAGCAAATTTCAGTCTCATTTTTCCGATGAGACGAGCGTTAATGTCTAGCATTCGTCTCATGGGCAAATTTGACTGAAATTTTCTTTATTTCATGAGATAATTGGGGTGGGCTTCTTACCCGCCCATGCGCTTTTTACCCCGTCTTCCCCTACTTTCTGAGCAATTGCTAAAGTTTGCCACATACACACCCCCATCTTCTTCCAGTAATGTCCACCTGCCGTTTATCGGCAATTATTGACATATACAGGGGTTCAAAGACGAAGATGCGCAGCACGGGATGAGATAGGATTTGAGAAATATATATTAAATAATAGAAAAGCGTTTGCACACCACATTTTCAAGTTCATAGACGAGACTTCGCTCGCCCAAAATGGCTATTTTACTGACAAACATTGAATAACGAAGCAGAGGAATGATTTTCACTCAACTTTTCTGTGTTCTTTCCTTGATCTTGGTTTTTCAAATTTCCTTTCCCTTGACTTTTGCTTTAAAATATAGCCTGAATCTTTTCTTTTGGGACTATGCTATTAAAAATTCGTGATCAGGGTGGTCGGAATACTGAGTGGTAAATCACACTAGATAATAGTGATTCTTTCTGTTTCTGTATCATAGTCGAAAGGGCCACTTTTGTGGCAATTTATCGACGAAAAACTAGGGGAGAGCACCTATTCCCTAATCTTATTAGAGATCTCTGTCCGTTGTCCTGAACAGCGGGGTGGTCGCGATACTGGTGACACCCTTAGTAATAAATAAGAAGGGAAAAATTACAGACTGACAAAAACTGTCCGGTATACTGAGGTGCCCGCGATACTGAGGTGCCCGTTAACTGAGGTTCGACTGTATTTTTTACATTGCTTATAGTCCCATCAACAGCAATATAATAAAATAATAATACATGTAATAGTAACGTACATTAATATATATATAAAGTCTTCTAGCTCAGTTTGAATGTTCACTGTGGACATTCTTTGCAGGCCGATATGCAGACTGAAGAGTCTTTCTCAAAGACGAAACAGCTGTCTTTGCATAGGCATTGTCTATCTCCCCCATTGGGAGAAAAAGTAAATCAGCACATTATTTTCTTTTATTCTTTTCAGAACACAGAACAAATCGTAAAGTTAAAATTAAATTTCTTGAGTTTCTTTCTTAGGTTCACAAACTTATACATAGAATACAAACAAAGTTTTATTAAAGCAAACTATGTATATAAGAGGAAAGTTTAATGGTGTGGTTGTTTCTTCTTCTTCAATTCTTGTACGTTTATATGTATATATATATATGTAGTGATTATCTCCCTTAAAGGCACGGCCGGACTATAAAAGAGGGGAGGTGCTGAGCATAGATGAGATTTCTATAACACTGTCTATAAGAGGTTACGCCTAACTAGACGTTAAGCCAACCAGAAAGAGAGACAGACAGAGAGAAAACTTGAAAACTTGAACTTTATTTTTCAAGGATAAAGTTTTAGGCAACGCCTAGTCTTCCAATAATAATACTGTAATAGTAACGTACATATACGATACATAGAATACAAATAAAGTTTTATTAAAGCAAACTATATATATAAGAGGAAAGTTTAATGGTGTATTGTTTTTTCTTCTTCAATTCTTGTACGTTTATATGTATATATATATATGTAGCGATTATCTTCCTTAAAGGCACGGCCGGACTATAAACTGAGGGGAGGTGCTGTCTTTGCATAGATGAGATTTCTATAACACTGTCTATAAGAGGTACGCCTAACTAGACGTTAAGCCAACCAGAAAGAGAGACAGACAGAGAGAAAACTTGAAAACTTGAACTTTATTTTTCAAGGATAAAGATTTTAGGCAACGCCTAGTCTTCCAACTAGATCTGTCCTTGGTACATATACGAACATAGAATACAAACAAAGTTTTATTAAAGCAAACTATATATATAAGAGGAAAGTTTAATGGTGTGGTTGTTTCTTCTTCTTCAATTCTTGTACGTTTATATGTATATATATATATGTAGCGATTATCTCCCTTAAAGGCACGGCCGGACTATAAAAGAGGGGAGGTGCTGAGCATAGATGAGATTTCTATAACACTGTCTATAAGAGGTTACGCCTAACTAGACGTTAAGCCAACCAGAAAGAGAGACAGACAGAGAGAAAACTTGAAAACTTGAACTTTATTTTTCAAGGATAAAGATTTTAGGCAACGCCTAGTCTTCCAACTAGATCTGTCCTTGGTACATATACGAACATAGAATACAAACATGGCAAGGCATGATATTACACATACATATTTGAACATAAAGGTAGCACCTTTGTACATATACGAACATAGAATACAAACATGGCAAGGCATAAAATTACACATACATAATTGAACATAAAGGTAGCAAAGCAGGTATTATGATAAAGACAGGTTGAAATACGAATTTATAGAATTACTTACGCACAGAGAGAGAGATAGAGAGAGAGAGAGAGAGAGAGAGAGAGAGAGAGAGAGAGAGATGAATCACAGCTGGCGAGAGAGACGGTTCTCCCTTCTTTGTTCCCTGTTGTGCGAGCCACCGCGAGGCAGAGCTTTTCTGGCGAGAAAGACCCGATCCCTGGGATCGGTTGTTTCCCCTTTAAGTCATCTGTGCAAAAGTGAAGCGCGTTCATCTTCATCTACTTCGTCTTCATCATCGTCGTCTTCTTTGCCATCATCATCTACCAACACAGTAACATGTCTGGAAACATCATCGTCGTCGTCGTCGTCGCGGCTCCCTGTCGTCGATAATGTAAAGGAGGATGTCATCATCATCGTCGTCGTCGTCGTCGACGTTATCGCAGCGGCTTCACTGTGTGAGAACCCGTAGAGAAAATAGACGAGGAAACCTGAAACAGAAAGAAAAAAAACCCTCTCACAACATGAACGAAACGAGAGCGAGAGAGAGAGAGAGAGAGAGAGAGAGAGAGAGAGAGAGAGACTTGACACTTGACAAACAAACAACTTTATTACGCAAGAAATGAGATTTTAGGCCAGGCCTATTCTTACAATCTTACAGCGAGAGAGAGAGAAAGAGAGAGAGAGAGAGAATGAGAAAGAACGAATGAAATGTTATTTATACAGTGTAATAAGTATAAAATACCTTTTTTTTACATTCAGCCTTCTCTCTCTAGTGAGTGAGAGAGAGAGAGAGAGAGAGAGAGAGAGAGAGAGAAGAAGAATAGATAGAAAGATAAGAGACGGACATGCGGCACGCTCACGCGCATGTGAGCACACACACACACACACACACACACACACACACACACACACACTTGAAACGGTCCCATAAAAAAAAAGTGCCTCTTTCGTGAACTAAACAAACTTAGCTAGGCTTTTAAGCGAGCTAAGTGCCTTTGCTCTCACTGACCCACAGACATCCACAGTCCGAAGAGGAGCCACGTGACCGCTGACAGTGACGTCATCAGGAAGACATTCACCATGGCAACCACCACGGGAAGGGAGGGAACAAACGGCGCTCGGAAAGTGTTACCTCCCCTTGAGTTCCAAAAAGAAAAACAGAATTAAAAAAAGAAGGAAGGAAATATGAATTATCGTAGTAGTAGTTGTAATAGTAGTAGTAGTAGTAGTAGGCCTAGTAGCAGTAGCAGCAGCAGCAGCAGCAGCAGTAGTAGTAGTAGTAGTAGTAGCAGCAGCAGCAGCGGCAGAAGTAGGGGAAGACGGGGTAAAAAGCCCATGGGCGGGTAAGAAGCCCATGCCAATTATCTCACTGAAATTTGCTTTATTTCATGAGATAATTGGCATGGGCTTCTACCCGCCCATGGGCTTTTTACCCCGTCTTCCCCTAGTAGTAGTAGTAGGCCTAGTAGTAGTAGTAGTAGTAGTAGTAGTAGTAGTAGTAGCAACAGCAGCACTAATAGCCTAGTAGTAATAGTAGCAATAGTAGCAACAGCAGCAGCAGCAGCAGTAGTAGTAGTAGTAGGGGAAGACGGGGTAAAAAGCGCATGGGCGGGTAAGAAGCCCACCCCAATTATCTCATGAAATGAAGCAAATTTCAGTCTTATTTTGCCCATGAGACGAGCGTTAATGTTTAGCATTCGTCTCATGGGCAAATTTGACTGAAATTTTCTTTATTTCATGAGATAATTGGGGTGGGCTTCTTACCCGCCCATGCGCTTTTTACCCCGTCTTCCCCTAGTAGTATTAGCCTAATAGCAGTAGTACTAAGGGAAGGGACCCAAATGTCAGACAGCTCCTATGTCCGGAAAGTAGGTTTGGCTTTTTTAAACAGCGAAGTACTGTGGCCAAATGATGCCTTCTAATAACGCAGCGATATGAGTTCAAGAGGTAAAAAAAAACAAGCGCGAAATCGCAATGGTTTGTGGCACGCGGTCTATTTTTACCACTCCAATCATGAGTCACCTCCCCTGGCTTTTCAATAATTTTAATCTGTAAACCAGAATGTTATCTCTGCACCCTTTCGTAACTTTTTATATCTTTTGGAAAACATTTAAAACTATGTATCCTACTTATGCTCATCAAAAGAAGCACCGCATACTCGTCGTGTCTGTTGTAGTGTCTGTATTACGTATGTTTATTATTTTGTACGCTTTTAAAATACATCATTTTAAAGTGCGGCCTCAATTTGAAGTGTAGCCTCGATTTGAAGTGCGACAATTTTGTCAAAATGTGCGACAATTTTGGACCGACCGACCGACAGACAGACAGACAGACAGACAGACCGACCGACCGACAAAGTGAGTTATAGGTTTGTGGCTTGAGCCACAAACAAAAATGGCTTAGAAAGGCTTATAGGGAAAACTATTAATAATTTTCCAAATGCAAGCTCATGACGCAAATGAAATTACGCAATGTTGGTTCTAATTTGAGTCTTTTGTTTCGAAAGAATAAGAATGCTTTTCTAAGCAAAAATATGACAGTACAGTGATTTAATGTCTTCTTCATTTCTTAGTGTTTCTGGTTGATATGAACTAGTCGTTGATTTGCTTTAATTTTAAGCTTTCTTTGAGTAGGCGTCACTGTCCGGACTTTGGACCTGGAGGGGGGTGGGGGTGGGGATTTGAATTAAAAAAAAATTGTTTTGAGATTATGAGACCAAAATTAGAAGCGATATAAAAAAACTGTATTCTGTATTCATTGTAGGGGAAGACGGGGTAAAAAGCCCATGGGCGGGTAAGAAGCCCATGCCAATTATCTCATGAAATAAAGAAACTTTCAGTCAAATTTGCCCATGAGACGAATGCTAAACATTAACACTCGTCTCATGGGCAAAATGTGACTGAAATTTGCTTCATTTCATGCGATAATTAGGATGGGCTTCTTACCCGCCCATGGGCTTTTTACCCCATCTTACCCTAGTCTTTAAAATGTGTGTCACATTATACATGTTGAAGCTTTTGAGAGATTTATTTTGCGTCCGGATATTTGGGGCCCTTACCTTAGTAGTAGTAGTAGTAGTAGTAGTAGTAGTAGTAGTAGTAGCAGTAGTAGTAGTGTAGTAGTAGTAGTAGCAGTAGTAGTAGTAGTAGTAGTAGTAGTAGTAGTAGTAGTAGTAGAGCATAGAGCTCCACATTTGGTGGAGGAGTGCGCTATATAAATGATTCACTATTATTATTATTAGTAGCAGTAGTAGTAGTAGTAGTAGCAGTAGTGGTAGCGGTAGTAGTAGTAGTAGTAGTAGTAGTAGCGCATAGAGCTCCACATTTGGTGGAGGAGTGCGCTATATAAATGATTCACTATTATTATTAGTAGTAGTAGTAGCAGTAGTAGTAGTAGCAGTAGTGGTAGCGGTAGTAGTAGTAGTAGTAGTAGTAGCGCATAGAGCGCATAGAGCTCCACATTTGGTGGAGGCCGGAGTGCGCTATATAAATGATTCACTATTATTATTATTATTATTAGTAGTAGTAGTAGTAGTAGTAGTAATAGTAGGAGGAGGAGGAGGAGAGAGAGAGAGAGAGAGAGGGGGGGGGGGGGGTAGGGAGAGAGACGTATGGGGGGGGGGGGAGAGAAAGAAAATTCAGATTCATAATCCAATCCGCGCCATCATTCATTCAAACTCACAACGACTCTGGAAGGATCGTCAAGACCCCCATCAACGTCATCAAGATGGCCGACAGCACTCCCAGAATCCCTAGCGACGGCCAGCTTCCGTCCGCCATGGGCTGCCACAGCCGAGAGACGGTGACGCACAAAAGGACCACCACGCCAAAAATGCCCCACAGGAGCAATTCCACCCGGGAAGATTTCCCCGACATGTATCTCACAACCTCGTTTAGAACTTTCCACCACCAGGGCGGTGACTCTGGGAACTCTCTGCGGTTATCTCCCATGAATTGCGATAACAAAGAATGACGCGTCGCTTCCTGAAGGGAAGTCACTCTGTTCGATTTACTACCAGCGGAAGTTCCTGTCGGTTGTTGCAGTCGTGATCGGACGGCGGATTTCTTGTTGAAAAGAATGTGCTCAGAATCAACAGAGTCTTCGTTTTCTTCCGAGTGTTCTTCTTCTGTGCTATTTTCTAGCAAAGGATGAATTTCGTGTTTTTCTGCTACGGGGTTTCTTTTTCCCCCAAAAGGGAACAGTCTGGATAGAAAACTGCTATATGTCACTGCGGATCTGAATATTTGAGAGACGTTTTCCATTTTAAAATCGTCCTGGGAAGAGTTTTGTACGGCTGCGTAGTAAGTGTTATCTCTTGCACACTCCGTAGAGTTCGGGTTTTGAAACGTGGATGATTCTTGGACCTGGTTCTCTAAAGACGTGAGGCCGGATGCTGGGTAAAGTAGTTGATGGAGACCGATGTCCTCTCGTTCATTCACGTCTTTTCCCGTTCCTTGGGGAGAACTCTCGTACGTAGGCCTCCCTCCCAGTCCCTCACCCTCTCCCTTCACTCCTCCGCTTGTTCTTTCGAGTGAAGAGTTCCCAAGGGAAGTCACTCCACCGTACGAAAATATCGACGCCATTTTGGTTTTAGCCCCTTTTCTTGAAGTAGAGGAAGTTTCCTTCTTTGTCCGCTTAGTCCTGGGCTGTGCGCTGTTCGCCTGTCGACGTGATTGTCTGTTCTTTTGGTTAATCGTCTGTGAACAGAATAATTTATAGAACAGTTTTCAGTTTTAAAAATATGTAAAACAGGCTTGAAATATAATATGGCACATTGCTTTTGATTCTGAAAGCAGGGGCGGATTTTTTTTGGGTTTAGTTTTGGGGTTTTGGGGGGGGTCCTTTCTGGTTGTACGACACACACCCTCCCTCCCTTCGACAGACTTAAAAAGAAAAAAAGGGAGTCACACACACGCACGCACGCGCGCACGCACACACACACACACACACACACACACACACACACACACACACACACACACACACACACACACACACACACACACACACACACACACACACACGAACATCACAAAACGCGCGATGATGTAAAAGGTGATATATTTATGTAATAAGTTTATTTTACACCTCCGGGTAGGACAGACCTGTTCAAATGGTTCAGTCACGATCACATTGAGGGGAAACTCGATGCCAAATTAAAAAAACATAAACATGAAATGTAGGGGACACTATAATTCTTGATATGGTACGTCCTAAGGATAGAGATCTCTTAATAAAATCTCAAGGGCATGTAGCCTACCATCGATAGAGCTTTATGTTCTTGTTGCCCTATCTCTCGCTATTGTATCGGTTTTTGTGACACAAGAAATTAAAAATGCTGTTTCTTCTTCTACTTCTTCGATCACTCGGACAGTTTCCTGTCAATTACGAGCACAGACGCGTCATGCTGCCGTTATGCGCCTAAGTAAGAAATGATTAAGCCCAGCATGTCCGACTTCGGCTGGAGGAAATCCTTTTGAAAGTGGTTTGTGAAACAAATGCAGGAGAATGGACCGGTAAGGCAGAAAGATAGGCATAGATGACAGCAAGCAAAGGGAAAAGGCAGAGTCAAAGAGAGTGACAGATCGGAGGAAGTTACAAGCACAGAACTTCCAGAAGATGGGGGAACTATTTATACCCCCCCCCCCTTCTCCCCCCCCCCCCCCCCCCCCCCTGGTATCCCAACGGGAAGGGTGGTGGTGGTGGTGAAAATACTTCTTCTTCTTCTTCTTCTTCTGCGTTCCAAAAGTGCTGATGGCCGGTTGATCAAACCCGAGTTTTGATGGTTTTGATGAAATGGGCGGTTCGTTGAAGGTCGTTTTCTGTTCCCCACAGCTTCGTCTGCATGTCTGTCGAAACTGGCCACACAGTCGATCTGGGGCCGGCATAGTTCGGACAGTACTGTAGAATGTGTTCGGGGTCTTGGATACCCGTCCCACATGGGCATTGTGAAAATACTATCAAAGACCCACTGATCCACCACGATTAAGTCCCTTGCGTTTTTTTCCTGGGTAGCTGCGACCCACATACAAATGCCCCCAACTTCAAATTGAGGTCTGTTCTTTACAATGATGTTTCGTTTTCGAATTTTGGGGGGATTTTGTATGGGAGTCAAACCTGGTCAAAAGAAGACTCCTTACAAGCTATAAGAGCGAAAACACATCAGTGAAACCCGTGATTTTGACACGTGATCTGGTGGATGTTTAACCCAGACCTGTTTACTCTACTCTTTTCGAGTAGTATTCTACTCAATTTGGTTGGATCTCTACTACTCTTCAAAATTGAAAATAATGCTAGATTCTACTCATTTTCAGTGAACATTGTTTGATGGCTTAATGGATAAAACTACACATTTCACACAAAAACTACTCATTTCAGGTATCCAGACTACTCAAGACTTGTGTAGGGGGTAAGCAGGTCTGGTAAGCAGGCCGGCCCCAGATCGACTGTGTGGCCAGTTTCGACAGACATGCAGACGAAGCTGTGGGGAACAGAAAACGACCTTCAACGAACCGCCCATTTCATCAAAACCATCAAAACTCGGGTTTGATCAACCGGCCATCAGCACTTTTGGAACGCAGAAGAAGAAGAAGAAGAAGTATTTTCACCACCACCACCACCCACCCTTCCCGGGGGGGGGGGGGGGGGGGGGGGGGGGGGTTGTATAATAAAAGTTTTTTATTTTTTGTATAAAGGTAGGGGTTTTATTCACCTGTTGTGAATTTGCCAAGAAGAGGTCATTGGCCTCCTCGGCTTGGCGCTCCTGGACGCCTGTCCTGGGGACGTAGCGCAGGTGGAGGAGGGCGAAGGAGACGGTGAGGTAGGCCAGGAGGGTCCCGACGAGCACCAGCTGGATGAGGAGGGGCAAGGGCAGCAGCAGGGAGGTCAGGGTAGCCAGGAGCCCGGACACGATGGTGGACAGCACGGGGGTGTGGGTACGGGGGCTGATCTGACCTAGCTGCCTGAAATACACATGGGTGCTACTCTTTCATTTTTACACTGATTTCAGTGTTTTTCATTTTACCAGAAACTGAACTTGTTTTTTTAAAAATTCATTCTTCAACAACAAAACAAATTGACCACAAGCGATTTTGGGGCGTTTTGAACTGAGTGCAGTTGTGAAATGAATAAGGGGAAGGAACTTCTCGTAATTAACTGCCTTTTTACCAAAGTTATTTATGGCACCGATTCGCCTAGCAAAGTGAAAGTAGTTGCCACAACAATACAGACCCAAGTTCATCCTAAACAAAAGGATGACCCAGACCTGCTTATTATGACAACCACCCACACAGTACACAACAACAGTGGTAGAGAGTTGCTCACAAACAAATCAACATACATTCAAGAATGGCTTAGCCTTCTAGTCTTCTTCTTGTGTGTTGTTTAAGTGTAACATTATTCACACACTGAAAACCAGTCCTCCGAAGCCATAGCCATGAGCACGCGCGGCAAGGAGGAACAGGGACCCGAACATTAAAAGCAACAGAACTCCCAGAAGGTGGGAGAACTATTCATAATGAAATACCCCTCACCCAACCTACCTGAAAACCAGTCCATCCGAAGCCATAGCCATGAGCACGCGCCGCAAGGGGGAACAGGGACCACGAACATTAGAAGCAACAGAACTTCCAGAAGGTGGGAGAACTATTCGTACTGAAGGACCATGGATATCTCCCACCCCCCTACCTTTCCTGAAAACCAGTCCATCTGAACCATAGAAGCAAGCAAATGGGAACAGAGACCCGAACATTAGAAGCAACAGAACTTCCAGAAGGTGGGAGAACTATTCGTACTGAAAGATCCCCCCCCCCCCCCCCCAAACATACCTGAAAACCAGTGCAATTGTAAAGCGCTTAGAGCTTAAAGGTGAAGCGCTATATAACATTTTCTTAAATAAATAAATAAGAAGGTGGGGAGAACTATTCGTACTGAAAGACCCCCCCCCCCCCCCCCCCGGTGGTATCACCTACCCACCCGGGGTACCCCCCCCCCCTCCCCCTCAACCTTACCTGAAGACCAGTCCATCCGAAGCCATCGCCATAAGAACTCGCGGCAAGGGAAACAGAGACCCGAAGGTGGCGGCAAACTCCCCAGCCACCGCCCCTGCAGCCATCACCCACTGTCCGGCGGGGAAGCCCACCAGGGGGAACGCATCCGTCAGGGCCGTGTTGGGGGTCAGCCGGTAGAAAGGCAGGACGAAGGTCAAGGCCAGGATGACCACCACGTAGACGAGGGCGCTGACGGCGATGGAGAGGAGGATGGACAGGGGGAGGGTGGTGGCGGGGTCCCCCCGGGTCTCCCCCCCTGTGGCAGCCAGGGCGTCGAAGCCGATGAAGGCGAAGTAGCAGGTGGGTATGGCGCTGACCACCTGTTGGGGGTGGGGGGGGGGGGGGTGGGTGGGTGGGGGGGGGGGGGGGGTTGTATCAATTGTAATTAATTATTCACGATTTGTAATATTTGTGATACAGTGATCTTAACTTGAATGCTTCTAATGTAATCCCATTTTAAAGAGATGTATACGGTAATTTATTCATGATGTGCAGCGATACTCTGTGAAATGGTGGTCTTGGTTGATAATTGTAGTCTTGGTTTGAATGCTCATAATCTGATCCCATGTATCTTAATGTTGCTATCTTAATATTAGGCCTATGTTATTATGCTTCTGTTGATTGTGTTGTTGACTGCTTTAAATATGTTCCTAATTTAATCCCATGTGTCTTAATGTTATCGTGCTTTCTGCGATTGTTTTGTGATATGTTTTTAAAATGATTTGATGTTGCACCTGAATGTAATTTCTCTGTTGAGATAATAAAGTATACTTGACTTGACTTGACTTGACTTGACTTGATCAGTCAATCATTATCGTTATTGTTATTGTTGTTGTTGTCGTCGTCGGCGTCGTCGTCGTCTGCGTTCGTTGCCCTCACCATCATCATCACAACCACAACACTATCAGAAAAGACCACTCTACACACGCATGCGCGCGCGCGCGCGCACGCACACGCACACGCACACACACACGCACACACACACACGCACGCACACGCACACACACACACACACACACACACGCACGCATGCACGCAAGCATGCGCACACACACATACACACACGCACGCACGCAAGCACACGCATTCACTCACACAAATACTCACAGAGAGAGGGAGAGAGAGAGAGAGAGAGAGAGAGAGAGAGAGAGAGAGAGAGAGAGAGAGAGAGAGAGAGAGAGAGAGAGAGAGAGAGAGAGAGAGAGAGAGAGAGAGAGAGAGAGAAAGAAGAGAGAGAGAGAGAAAAGAAAGAGAGAGAGAGAGAGAGAGAGGAGCCCAAGAGAGAGAGAGAGAGAGAGAGAGAGAGAGAGAGAGAGAGAGAGAGAGAGAGAGAGAGTAACAGTTCGGTTGCTTTTTTTCGCTTTGTCTCTGCTTAATTTTGCTTCTTCCCTCCCCCTCCTCCTCTCTCTCTCTCTCTCTCTCTCTCTCTCTCTCTCTCTCTCTCTCTCTCTCTCTCTCTCTCTCTCTGTGTTACTCTCTCTCTCTATCTCTCTCTCTCTGTGTGTTACTCCCTCTCTCTCTCTCTCTCTCTCTCTCTCTCTCTCTCTCTCTCTCTCTCTCTCTCTCTCTCTCTCTCTCTCTCTCTCTCTCTCTCTCAGTGGATGTATGATTTTGTTAGAACTGTTATTTTGATTCATTGTGTTCCCCTTCCCCACCCCTCCATATAATACGGGCAGAAAGGCCTATTCATTAAAACTTTCGCCTTCGACCTCTCTCTCTCTCTCTCTCTCTCTCTCTCTCTCTCTCTCTCTCTCTCTCTCTCTCTCTCTCTCTCTCTCTCTCTCTCTGAGTATTGCGAAAAAAGCAACCGAAAGAGACAGATAAGACAGACAGAGAAAGAAGAGAAAGAAGAAAAAATACAGAAAGAAAGAAAAAGAGACTGACAGACACACATAAGGCAGAAAGAGAGAGAGAGTTCAAACTCACCCCTGTCACCCCCATAGGGAAAAATCCGCCCGCCTTCCAGTTGCTGACGGAGCCCAGCCACAGCGAGGCCACCACGAAAAACACCAGGACCAGTCCATTGCACAGGTTGAGCAGGTTGTTCACCTAGCAGCACAAAGCGAAAGTACGGTAAAGGTCTCTCTACACGTTAATCATATTCACAAAATAATATTTCTACTTCCCCATGGCAACACAGTGAGTTGTAAGTTAAGGTCTGTGTACACGTTAACACTATTCACAAGATATCTATGTTTCCCCATGGCAACACAGTGAATTGTAGGTCATATTAAGGTCTGTGTACACGTTAACACTATTCACCGGATATTTCTATTTCCCCATGGCAACACAGTGAGTTGTAGGTCATAGTAAGGTCTGTGTACACGTCAACATTATTCACGAGATATTTATATTTCTCCATGGCAACACAGTGAGTTGTAAGTCATAATATTATGAGTGGCCTATCACTGTGTTGCCAAGGGGAAATTGATCGATTTTTCTAATTAATATTACTGTCTATTCTAACTGAATACTTACCAACACTCAAACAATAGCATAAGACTATCTCAAATTGGAAACCTTACCCTAGCAACAACGAACAAAAAAGGCAAAGGACCCGGCCACGTGGTTCCTTTGCGTTAGGAGCTCGCTTTTACATTTTCCTGCGTCAGGAGGGAGGAGGGTGGGATGCCTCGATTGTTTGAGTGTTGGTAAGTATTTAGTTAGAATAGATAGTAATATTAATTTAAAAACTCTATCAATCTGTTCTAACCATACTGTCCAACACTCAAACAATAGCAGATTCCCATAGAGAAGGTGGGTGATGCCTCTGAAGATACTCATAACACAAAACACCCATAACAATACATCATACTCAGATGCCAATGTAACCTCTATAAAACACTCTAACACATATGTATTGCTAAACATTCGGGATTTTCCTGGTGTTGCACAGCCTTCAGGCATTGCCTCCAGGATCGTTCCCACCATCTTTATGTCTACTAATGTCCCGTATCAGTGTGTCTGTTCCAGACCGGAGGACGTTAAGCAGAATTTTGTCATCGCTTTTTTTAAATTTGTTATTCAACACACCAATGCAAACATTTTAACTTTGAAAGCCACTCAACAAATCTTTAACCCTTTCACCGCCTAAGTCGCATTTTAGCACCACAGTGATTTAACACTTTCACCGCCAATGTCGCATTTTAGCACCACAGTGATTTAACACTTTCACCGCCTAAGTCGCATTTTAGCACCACAGTGATTTAACACTTTCACCGCCAATGTCGCATTTTAGCACCACAGTGATTTAACACTTTCACCGCCTAAGTCGCATTTTAGCACCACAGTGATTTAACACTTTCACCGCCAATGTCGCAATTTTGCACCACAATGATTTAACAACCATGTCATGTCATAAAAGCTCTTGAAATCAGGGTCTGTTATTCAATGATATTGTGTTCCTGAATTTAGGCAGTACAGTTCTAAATGTGTCACTGAGAAATCCAACAGTATTGCAGACAACATCTTTTCTGTAGCCAAGTACATGAAGCTTTAATGGAAATTTTTAGCTCAAAGATGACTGGCGGTGAAAGGGTTAACACCTATGTCACTAAAAGGCATCAAATTGGGGTCTATTATCCAAAGACCCTATTGTATTAGTGTTGGGAAGTAAGGAGAGACCTTATTTTATATCTGTCACAGAAGAATCCCCAATACTGCAGATGGATTGTGTTCTCTACCCAGGTAAATTTAATGGAAATATTTAGCTGAAATATGGCTGACGGTGAAAGGGCTAAAGTGTTAGGGTCAATGTTGTCCATTTTGTAAATTAAAATATTCAAAGCAAAAATAAGTGAGCCATACTTGTGCATTTCGTACCTCTGTCATGTAATTCGTACCCCCTACGTATTTTCAATGGCGCAGCAATGGGTAGCCTTTTTATGTGACATCAAACTTTTGATGAAAAAAAGACATAAGATTTATTTTGACGTCACAGAAACTAACTGGAACATTTAGAAGAAATAATGGCCTTTTGCTAAAACCAAGTCACGTCCATGTTACAGTTGAATTAATGATATAAACCCCCTGGTACGATATCAGTAACTTGGTGGTACAAATTCCGTAACAGGTGTTCTAATTCGTACCTTTGGAAGAAAACAAAAGTATTCTTACTATTAAGCCCAAAGTACAAACATTATCTTTATAATTATAGTATACAATCATAGCCCTCTACCAGCGGTATCCATGTTGAAAGTTTTATAGCCACATGCTGCCACGCTATAAATAGAGTTGAGAACCGGTTCAAAACTCCGAACCGGTTTTAAACCGGTGTTCCCTCTTCGGACCGGTTTTACCGAACCGGTTTAAAAAAAAACCAGTACTTGCATCAATAGTTTCACCTATGCAAACACATATTTATTTGTCAGAATATTCACACACACACGCACGCACGCGCACACATACACAAACACACGCACATACACAAAAGAAACTTATTACTTATCACACACACACACACACACACACACACACACACACACACACACACACACACACACACACACACACACACACACACACACACACACACACACACATACACACACAGACAACAACAACAACAACATACAGTATTTATACGGCGCTGAATCTTGATATAAATCAAATCAAAGCGCACACACACGTTAGCATTCAAAGCGCATTCAAACACAAACGCAATACAACGCGAACACACACAGATAACATAAATGGAATATAGCAGAAACAGACCTAATGGCAAATCAAAGCGCACACACACGTTAGCATTCAAAGCGCATTCAAACACAAACGCAATACAACGCGAACACACACAGATAACATAAATGGAATATAGCAGAAACAGACCTAATGGCAAGAGAGAGAGAAGATAAAGAGAGAGGAGCTTTAATGACGGGGGAACAGGTGGGTTTTGAGGTTAGCTTTGAAAGCAGAGAGAGTCGGTCGCTGACGGAGGGAGAGCGGAAGTTTGTTCCAGGAGGTCGGTCCTGAGACAGCAAAAGAGCGCCGACCAACAGTTGAAAGCTTATACCTAGGGATCTGGAGAGAAAGAGGGTCAGAAACTGACCGTAAAGTGCGAGCTGGCGTATAGATGGAAATATTGTCACAGAGGTGGAGCAGCTTTATGAATAGATTTATAGCAAAGTGTGTTTAATTTATATACAGACACTTCACACACACACACACACACACACACACACACACACACACACACACACACACACACACGCACACACACACACACACACACACACACACACACACACACACACACACACACACACACACACACACACACACACACTCTAACTCAACACTGATCAGTCAAAGTCAAAGCCATAGACCGCCACAAACTAGCACAGCTTGGTTTGCAAACACCCAATATGCGCTGAGAGTCAGTGTTGTTTTTCGAAAAGAATGCGTTATTCTAAGAAAGAAATACTTTCAGTTTGCAGTTAAAAAACCGGTTCACAGCAACTCGAACCGGTGTTTCGAACCGCTAATGTTTAGCACCGGTGTTTCGGTTCAAACCGGCCCCCCCCCCCCCCCCCACCCCCCGCCTCTACCTATAAATGGTATCGCCCAAGGAGTGGTACCAGGCGGGAATTAAACCGCAAGGGGACTTAGCTGCCGCTCGACGACACACAGTTTTTGTTTTCCTTTTTTTTCTTTTTTTTTCAACCAACCATGAATCTATTTTTGCATTTTTTTACCCCCCCCCCCCCCCCCCCCAATGATATTAATAAAATGATAAGACTTTAAAAAAAAAAAAGTTTAAAAAAAGGAGTTCTGACCTTGGCGGACATTTCAGCCCCAGAGGTCAGCAGGAGGGTCAAGGTCACACAAATGGCGGCCGCCACAAGGTCAAGTTTGGGCAGACCTGATAGAGAGAGAGCGAAAGGAAAGAAAAGAAAAGATCAAGATGATAAAATAATAAACAAAGAAAAGATAAAGATGACAAAATAACAAACAAAGAAGGAAAGAAAAAAAGTTGATGACATTTATAACCCATTTTGATACATGTAGAACCCATTTTGATACATGTAGAACCCATTTTGATTCATGTAGAACCCATTTTGATACATAGAACCCATTTTGATACATCTAGAACCCATTTTGATACATGTAGAACCCATTTTGATACATGTAGAACCCATTTTGATACATAGAACCCATTTTGATACATGTAGAACCCATTTTGATACATTTAGAACCCATTTTGATACATCTAGAACACATTTTAGTACATGTAGAACCCATTTTGATACACCTAGAACCCATTTTGATACATCTAGAACCCATTTTGATACATGTAGAACCCATTTTGATACATGTAGAACCCATTTTGATACATCTAGAACCCATTTTGATACATGTAGAACCCATTTTGATACATCTAGAACCCATTTCGATACATATAGAACCCATTTTGATACATGTAAACCCATTTTGATACATGTAGAACCCATTTTGATACATCTAGAACCCATTTTGATACATGTAGAACCCATTTTGATACATGTAGAACCCATTTTGATACATGTAGAACCCATTTTGATACATGTAGAACCCATTTTGATACATCTAGAACCCATTTTGATACATGTAGAACCCATTTTGATACATGTAGAACCCATTTTGATACATGTAGAACCCATTTTGATACATGTAGAACCCATTTTGATACATGTAGAACCCATTTTGATACATGTAGAACCCATTTTGATACATGTAGAACCCATTTTGATACATGTAGAACCCATTTTGATACATGTAGAACCCATTTTGATACATGTAGAACCCATTTTGATACATCTAGAACCCATTTTGATACATGTAGAACCCATTTTGATACATCTAGAACCCATTGTGATACATTTTTAGAACCCATTTTGATACATGTAGAACCCATTTTGATACATGTAGAACCCATTTTGATACATCTAGAACCCATTTTGATACATCTAGAACCCATTTTGATACATCTAGAACCCATTTTGATACATCTAGAACCCATTTTGATACATCTAGAACCCATTTTGATACATCTAGAACCCATTTTGATACACCTAGAACCCATTTTGATACATCTAGAACCCATTTTGATACATCTAGAACCCATTGTGATACATTTTTAGAACCCATTTTGATACATCTAGAACCCATTGTGATACATTTTTAGAACCCATTTTGATACATGGTATTTTATTCAACAACGCAGTCTCTTTTTTTTTTTTTACTATTTATTCTTTTTTTTCCCTAGTTCCCTTATTCCATATGTCCAACGCCCCTCCCCTTCCCCCTCCCCCCCCCCCCCCCCCACACACACACACACTGACTCATGCTCTCAGCCCGAAACAGCGGAAGGGCTCAAATGTCCACCAAGAGAACCATTCCAGACACAAACCCAGCGTTCCTCTTTTGTTCTTTAGGCCTACTTCTTTCCTTCCTATGGGGCTCAAAAACGATAAAATACCAGTTAAGTAGTTAACTGGCTTTAATATACCAGTTAAGCAGTTAACTGTCTTTCCTTATTCCAGTTAAGTAGTTAACTGATATAATCAACTTCCGCTTCCGGCAAAAGAAAAGTCAGTTAACTGTTAATTGGAATAAGAAAATGTCACTTAACAGTTAAGTGGCATTTTGTCAAGAAAACCAACTCCTTAACTGTTTTTTTGTAACACAAAATCCCATTGGATGTACTGCAGATCAGCAATCTTTTCCCATTTACACTGTGAAAGAGTTACATACCTTCAACATCATTTTTTTCATTTGCAATTTTTATCACGGATCGGACCTGCAGTACCTCCAGAATCTGCTCAGAGCTTTGAATGATGGTTGGTTGATGGTTCGTCCCATATGTGCTGTTTTGCAGCCGAGTGGACGTAAAACCTACATTTCATTCATTCAAACGCCGACCAATTACAATGCGTGTTACAAAACCTTCAGAAAATAATCACTCTCAGACGGAAAAGCAACTTAACAGTTAAGTGACATTTCGAAATGTCAACTGGCATTTATAAGCGAATTCCGCTTCCGGTAAAACAAAGTCAGTTAACTCCTAACTGAATTAGAAAAGCCAGTTAAGTTGTTAACTAGTATTTCGTCATTTTTGAACCCCATACCTTCCTCCCTTCTACCTTCTCTCCTCCCCCCCCCCCCCTCAACTCCCCCCTACACACACACTTTCCACTCACCCACGCTGTCAGCTAAAGGTCCCAGACGCTCGGAGAACCAGCCCTGACACAGCGTGTCCAAAGTGGCGCTCAGTGCGCATGCGCCGGCCGCCGTTCCGATGACGTACTCCACGAGGAGCCCCCAACCGATGACGAAGGCGGCAAGCTCGCCCGCCGTGATGTACGCGTACATGTAGGCCGATCCCGAGGATTGAGGGCACAGCCCTGCCAGCTCCGCATAACACAGGCCTGCACGCACAAAGCATCTGTGACAACGCAAATTGTAACAACTGCGCAAAATGTAACAATTGTTACATTTTGCGCGGGCTGCCGCGCAAAATGTAACAAAGTTCGATTTTGTTACAATTGTTACATTTGGGGGGTAAATTTGGACTAAATGACAACTTTTTCGTTGTCACTGGGTTTAGCGGGTGCTAAAGTGCATGGGCACACAGGATATCGTCTCATCCGAAAGACTCTACGTTCAGACCGCGGTAAGACCTAGTGCAATGTGAGAAGAAAAATCCCCTGTACCCAGGTTCGAACTCGGGTTTACTTGACACGAAGCGAACGCGCTACCACTGTGCCACTCTATACACTCAAATAATTCAAGTATATATAATTGTACATAATCTTGATGATGTAAATTTTCATTAATGACTTTTTCATGAAAAGTACTATTATAGATAAAACAAGAAACAGTGATGGTAAGTTGTTTCTTTAACAGATCCAATACTAACACCCACAAACTTTTTTAAATTTTACTAACCGTGTTGTTCAGATGTGGAATAATCTACCAATTAACATTTTAAAAAAATGCACCTAACATTAACGGACTCAAAAATCTTTTGGACGAAAACCCAAATCTGAAAACAAAATTTAAAAGTTTTGATGAATAAACACAGCCATTCCTAAAAAACAAAAAAAAACACACAACTTTTTGATTAGTTATATTTTAATGAGACGCAAACCCACTTTAATAATTGTTTTTATTTTTTTAGTCAAATTTATTGAGTAAAAGGGCCGCGAGGCCTATAAATAGCCCTATATCTACCTACCTACCTACCTGATGTCCTTCTTCTTCTTCGATCGCTCAGACAGTTTCTTGTCAATTATGAGCGCAGATGTGTCATGCTGCCGTTATGCGCCTAACTAAGAAAACGTTCGGCGGGCCCAGCAAGTCCGACTTCGGCTAGAGGAAATCTTTTTTTTGAAATTCGAGTCTTTCTTGAAAAAAAAGGCAGGATAATGGACAGGTAAGGGCAGAAAGATAGCAGATGACAGTAAGCAAAGGGGAAAGGCAGAGTCCAAGAGAGTGACATATTAGAGGAAGCTATACAAGCACATAACTTCCAGAAGGTAGGGGAACTATTTATACAAAAGTACCCCCCACACACGCACACATAGGGAGAGCTTACCGGTCAACATGGACACTACTCCAGCCACAATGAAGGACACCACTCCTCCTGGTCCTGCTAGTGTAGAGGCCACTATACCTACACAGAGAGAGAGAGAGAGAGAGAGAGAGAGAGGAGAGAGAGAGAGAGAGAGAGAGAGAGAGAGAGAGAGAGAGAGAGAGAGAGAGAGAGAGAGAGAGAGAGAGAGAGAGAGAGAGAGAGAGAGAGAGAGCAATTATCTACAGGCATATGAAATACACACACATACACACACACACACACATGCATACACACACACACACACACACACACACCACACACACACACACTACACACACGCACGCACACACAGACAAACACACACACACACACACACATACACACACACCCACACACACCACACACACCCACACACACACAGACACATACACCCACACCCACACCCACACCACATACACACACACACACTACACATACATACACACACACTGCACACACACACCACCCCCCCACTACCCACCCAACCCGACCCTACCCACCCTCACCCCACCCCACACTGCACACACACACACACACACACACTACACACACACTACCCCCCCCCCCCCCACTACACACACTACCCCCCCCCCCCCACTACACACACACTACCCTCCCACTACCCCCACACTACCCCCACCCACCACTACACACACACTACCCCCCACCCCACTACACACACTACCCTCCCACTACCCCCACACTACCCCCACCCCCACTACACACACACTACCCCCCACCCCACTACACACACACTACCCTCCCACTACCCCCACACTACCCCCACCCCCCACTACACACACACTACTACCCCCCACCCCACTACACACACACTACCCTCCCACTACCCCCACACTACCCCCCACCCCCCACTACACACACACTACCCCCCACCCCACTACACACACACTACCCTCCCACTACCCCCCCACTACCCCCACCCCCACTACACACACACACTACCCCCCACCCCACTACACACACACTACCCTCACACTACCCCCAACACTACCCCCCACCCCCCACTACACACACACTACCCCCCACCCCACTACACACACACTACCCTCCCACTACCCCCCACTACCCCCCACCCCCCCACTACACACACACTACCCCCCCCCCCCCCACTACTACACACACACTACCCTCCCACTACCCCCCCACTACCCCCCCCCCCACTACACACACACACTACCCTCCCACTACCCCCACACTACCCCCCCCCCCCCACACACACACACAACACACCTACACTACATACCCACACCCACACCCACCCACACTACATACACACACACACACTACACCCCACACACACCCACACACTACCCCCCCCCCCCCCACACCCACACAACACACACACACTACACACACACACCCACGCTACACCCCCACACACATACAGCCTTACCTACAGACAGGTACATGCCCGTTCCCAGACAGCTCCCCACACCCAGGGACACCAAATCCACCAGACCCAGACACGGCTTCATCCCAGGAGGAGCAGCAGCAGCAGCAGCAGCAGCCCCTCCTCCCTTTCCCTCCTCCCCAGAACCAGAACCTCTGTCCTTGGTGGGCGACGGCGACCACGACGACGCCCTAAAACGGCTTTCCCTTCTGTCGTTTGATTGGCTGGGCGAAGAAGGAGGCTGGGGAGGAGGGAGGGAGGAGGTGGTGGTGGGGATAGCGGAGCTGACGTCATTTCCGGTGACGTAGGCGGAGCGGTGACGTCGGGTGACGCGGGAGATGACGTGCCAAAGACGCGTCATTGTTGTGGGAGTGGGAGCTTTACGTTCACGGTGGTGGAGGGGAAAGGATGGGTGGGTGGAGGGGAGGTGGTGGTGGTGTTTTGTTAGAGATTATTAGTAGTAGTAGTATGGCCTCTGTGGAGCAGAAAAAAGAAAAAAGGAAAATTGAAATGAGTTGAGAAGGGTATTTGAATGAATATTAACCCATGTATGCCCATAGAAGTTCAGTTTAACGTCGCGTATCGGCTTTCGCCATGTACGACGGGCTGAACAAACCAACCAGGGTATAAACAAAACATTATGTTCCTGAATCACTGTCTTAGCCAAAAGGCCGAGAAGCGATCAGAAAATGTAAAGTATGCCCACGTTATATTATTTTTCTTAAAGGGGTACCATGGCGGATGAGGTTTTGTTGTTGTTGCAAGAAGCGCGTCCAGATCACCAGGAAAACACCCTTCACAGAGATTGCAACACTCACTTTGCTCTGGATTCCCTAGAAATCAAACCGTCAAATCGGCGATTCCTCCTTGGCGGAGGTGCTGGAAGTCAAATTCTAATGGCCGCCTGAGTTTAGACCAAATCGTTAGCACGAAATGTCCGCAATACAAGCCTTTAAATTACAAAAGAAAATCCCCCTCACAACAAAGGAAATAGCTCCAATGTTTTTGGCAAAGTAAAAATCAAGAAATGGGTCTCAATGTTATCTTAACATACACAAGTCTAAAATGTCCCCCCGAAGACGGACGGAGTGTGGCTGCCCACGTGGCGGGGTCATGAAAAACGGTCACTACACACGTAATGTTCTCATCTCTAGCTGGTGC
>CM065704.1:6733898-6736398 GCA_017654935.2 Phymorhynchus buccinoides
AAACTACTGTTTGGATTTTGATTAAAATTGGCAGAGGGGTAGACAGCTTGAAAAGGAAACTTCCTTTCGTTAATCAACGCCGTGCTGACCTTGACCTTGAAGTTTGACCTTGAAAACCGAAATTTACTTCTTTGGGCTATGTAATTTCCCCCCAGCTTTGCTTCGTGAACTAGTGAACAGAATCGCTTCAAATTTTGTGTGGTGGTGTACCATGGTGCAAGGAAGTTTGTATAACAGTTCAGCTGTATTTCGTGAACTACTGAACAGAATCGCTTCAAATTTTGGGCTATGTATTTTATGCGTTCTGTAAGGGTGGAAAGTGGTGTGTTTATTGGGGGGGGGGGGGGGGGGGGGGGGGGGGGGGGGGGGGGGGGGGGGGGGGGGGGGCGGGACATAACTATGGCCGGGTTTGCATTGTCACAATGCGTTGCTGGCTCGGCGATGCCCTTGTTGATTATTTCCGCGCGGAAAATTCGGATGAACTGTGTATGTGCCGTTATTGGTGTTTAACCCTTTCACCGCCAAAGTCGCATTTTAGCACCACAGTGATTTAACACCTATGTCACTAAAAGGCATCAAATTGGGGCCTATTATCCAAAGACACTATCGTCTTAGTTTTGGGAAGTAAGAATAGACCTTATTGTATATATGTTACAGAAGAATCCCCAATACTGCAGATGGATTTTGTTATCTACCCAGGTAAATGTAATGGAAATGTTTGGCTGAAATATGGCTGGCGGGGAAAGGGTTAACACTTTTCATACTTTTCAAAAACAGAGGTTACTAAATATGGTAAGAAACGAGCAGAACTGTTCATTTTGTAACGATTGTATATTACCGGTTAGGGCACACACACATTAGATCCGCAATCCGTAAGTTCTGTGCGGAAACCCCTACACTTATATAAGATCACGGTTGGTAATAAACTGTTTGCTTAAAAACAGAGGTTACTAAATGTGACCTGAAACGAGCAGAACTGTTCATTTTGTAACGATGGTACATAACCTAGTATTGCTCCTTAACAATTGTAAGAGAAGCTTATGCTGAAGTTTAGACATACTAACAATATATTTGACGGTTTAATTCATAGGAAACTAGAGCGTTAAGACGCTAAATCACCAACCGCGCGGCAGCGTTTTCGGCTCCAGTGACCTTGACCTTTGACCCATGACCTTCATTATCGAACGTGGCCTAGATCTCTCCATTACCTACCCGCATGCAAAATTTGAGCATCCTAAGTCCATCCGTTCAAACGCTAGAGAGGATACATACATAGTCCGCCTCAGACACGAGTGAAAACATTACGAAAAGGCTGTCGTTCTGGTGATCTCGACGTGTTTCTTGCAAAACCTCATCCGTCAGGGTCCACCTTTAAGTAATATAGCATTCTCATGATTTCGGTATGCGCTTGCATTTAAAGTAGCATTTGGGTAAGCATGTCTGTGTGTGTGTGTGTGTGTGTGTGTGTGTGTGTGTGTGTGTGTGTGTGTGTGTGTGTGTGTGTGTGTGTGTGTGTGTGTGTGTGTGTGTGTGTGTGTGTGTGTGTGTGTGTGTGTGTGTGTGTGTGTGTGTGTGTGTGTGTGCGTGTGCGTGCGTGCGTGCGTGTGCGTGTGCGTGCGTGTGCGTGTGCGTGTGCGCGCGCACACGTGTGAAGTATCGGATTTCTATTTAATATAATTATATATTTCTTATTGTTTTGTGTTTATTACTATTGTTATTGTTGCTGTCTAAATTTAACTTGGTAAGCGCTCTGAGCTCTTTGGAGAAAGAACGCAACAAATATACATTATTATTATTATTATTATTATTATTATTATTATTATTATTATTATTATCATTTAATATCGGTACAATTGTAGTCTGGACACACATTTTAAATTTCGTTTAAACTATGATTTTAAAATTCTCCCCCCCCCGTGGGGATACTGGGGGTGGTGGTCTTCCGTACAAATAGTTCCCCCACCTTCTGGAAGTTATGTGCTTATAGCTTCCTCTTAATCTGTCTCTCTCTTTGACTCTGCCTTCTTCCTTGCTTTCTATCATCTACTATCTTTCTGACTTTTTGTCCCATTCTCCTGCCTTTTTTTCCCAAAAAGAAATCGTCCATATATTTTGTTCTTTTGAGCTCCTCCGAAATCGGAATGTGTCGGCTGAATTCTAGCGAGGAGACCAGTGAAAACTGGAAAACGGACACGTACCTACCCACTGAGGCCCGGGAACGCAGAAGAAGACGGAGAAATAAAATTCTGATTGTTAATAATGATAGAATAAAATTAACCTATCAAAGTTGACTTCTCTCAAGCGCCTACAAAGCCGAAAGTGGCTAAATGCGCAAAAGGAAATAGTGCATAATTTTTATGATGCGACCCCAGCACCACGAAAGGGACATTAAGTGTCAAACTGATCATTCTGAGAAAATTATATAAGACAATTCTCTTTCTAACGATACAAGAACCATTCTTGTATCTTTTTCCGTTCCAGAGTTATGAACATTTAAATT
>CM065704.1:6748898-6756398 GCA_017654935.2 Phymorhynchus buccinoides
ACCAACAACACATGCAACAATCTATGCAAAGATGAATAATGGCATCAACAAGTTTGAAGCTTATAATGTGCCTACATTTACCATTGTAATGCACATAATAGGGCAGCTGGCAAATACAACACACAAGTACTGTCATGCTTAACATGAATACATTTAAACAAAATAGATCCGTTTCCAAGATCGTCAAGAAAATTAAACAAGAAAACAAGAGTTAAAGTAGAAACTGACATTATTAACAAACAGCTGAAAGAATTGAATAAATATTCAGTGGAAGCTCCCTTTTAAGACCTTCAAAACTCATCCCAAATGAGGTCTTGATGATGGAGAGTAATTCTAATACTTACAAAGAAGTGCTAATCTCTTAGCGAAGTAGGTCTTATGTAGGGGAGGGAGTCTTATAATGGGAGGTCTTATAAGGGAGGTTCCATCATTGTACACAGGCGTATTATTGTAAAAACGTGTATGTAAAAATGACATGGCAGAGTATCATCTGCTTATATTTGTAGTGTGTCTTTTTTGTTCAAATGCAAGTTAGTTTGTTTTCGCAAATAGTTCCCAAACAATAAAGTAAATGGACAAACTGAAGATAGTCCATTTAACTCTAAGCCATCGCTCCTCCATGCCCAACAACGCCGTGATACGGAGAGCAATCAAGTCACCCCGTTCCATTAAACACCCCCCCCAAAAAAGTCAATGACTATATAAAACATTATATAAACACGACAACGTGAGAATCAATCATCATATATTCTTGTGGCGGTGCCATGGCCGATGAGGTTTAACCAAGGCGTGGTCACCGCTACAGCTATCTTCGCTATTAATTTTTTTTAAATCGGGACTTTAACTGGTTTCGTACTGACACTCCGGGGCATTGCCTACAGTATTGTTCCCACAATATTTTGTAATTTAACACAAAATGTCCCATATGTGTCTATGATTCAGACCAAGAGTAAGACGTAAAAACACCATTTTCGTCGTACGACTAAACGATGAATCCTGCTGTTTCATGCCCAACTGGGGGTCCGCCGCTGAGTGGGTCGATTTTACTCTGACTCTCCTGAGACAGTGAGTGTGCTGGTTCCCAAGTGTACGCGTGTTTACGGGTGGCCCAGACTACACTTGAAGGTTCTGCTGAGTGGCAGACAGCAGAAAGGGCGACGCAGTCATCCCTCCCTCACCATGGGGAGTTGATGGACTTGTACGACAGACAGGACGACGTCGTGTGCGACGGCTTGGGTCATCTCTGCAGATGTTGGCCTCTTGAGTCAAACAAAACCGCCGATGCCCAGTAAGGCACCAGTTGCAAGAGAAATAATGTTTTACGCCCTCTGCGGCCTTTCGGCCATGTGGGGCATCCCGTTGCAAAAAGTTGTCCAAGGCTGGTTTAAGTAGATTTAGGGGCAGCTACCCACTTGCCCACTGGGAAGGATACATCCGCCTGCAGAGACGACTCGACCTGGCTGAGCGTCTCCGGCCCGTGTGTGCGACGACATCAACTCCCTGGGTACGGAGCAGGTCGCCCGGTGGTCCTGAAGACAGCCTTTGGGAGAGAGGTTAGCAGCCAGCAGCCTTGGAACAGAAAAGCGGGAGTTGAGATCGACAACCTTCGGGCGGTCTCACAATGCTTTGACATCTCTGCCCCCGCCTCAACGATGCTGATACCACCCTAAGTATCAAAAAGAAAACCCCGGCTTGGACACCCGTCCAACACGACAAAGCACCAGCCCCTACGACGCCTTGCCACGTCCAGAACTACTGTCGTGCCCCGTCATCGTCATCACATCGTCTTCATCCCTGGGAAGACATCACCGTCTTCAGGAACTTACCGTCCATAAGTGTCTCTGACCGACTGGACGCTAATCTCACCTTCTTGCGTGATCCGGCTTGCCAGTTTCACCAACGACCTTGACCAGCAAAGCCAACAGGGTTGAAAATGTCACCCCAGTCCCACTGAGCACGTAATAAGGTTGTCAAGGCAACGGGATAACGAATGAGCTGAGAAAACAATGGCGCCCAACACCGGAGAGCTGTCGTTCAGAGTACCTAGCTGTCGTCTCGCGACGGGTCGATGGGTGACCCAGCATAACGCGTCACTGCTTTCTGAACTTCTCATGCCTTCTGTCTTGGCTAAAGCCTGTGTTCGCACAATGCCAGTGCATCGCTCAACACAGGCGTGCGTGCGTCGTCCAGCTCCCCGTATGGAGGCACGAGGCATCCGCCCTACTGCCCCCCAGCTCAGCATTCAAACCATGAGATCTAGAGTAGGGGCAAGGAGCCTAACTGTTTAAGGGGCCGCTACACTGCGTACGATTCGATCCCAATGCGATCCGATTTGTGACAAGAGTCACAAGAGTTTGGTCATCTTCCCCCACCCACCAAAGGGCAGTCACTCTTGCAAAAGGCAGCCATTCAGATGGCCTCAAATAGGGTTATTGGCGAGAGTTGTTCCAGTCTTTGTTTGGTCAGTACTCAACCATCTTCCCACCACCCACCAAGGGCATTCACTCTTGCAAAAGGCAGCCATTCAGTGGCCTCAAAAATAGGGTTATTGGCGAGAGTTGTGTCCCTTGTTTGGTCAGCACTCAAGCCCATCTTACCACCCACCCACCAAGGGCACTCACTCTTGCAAAAGGCAGCCATTCAGTGGCCTCAAATAGGGTTATTTTGGCGAGAGTTATTCCCTTGTTTGGTCAGTGCTCAACCATCTTCTTCCCCACCCACCAAGGGCAGTCACTCTTGTCAGGCACATGATTCTCATGACATTCTACTGTCTACATGAATCTGAAACAGAAACAGGTGAGTCAACACTGCGTCAGATGAAAAATGGGATTAGCACAGCAGGTGAATGATGGATTAACAATAGAATTTATGAAATTCTTTTATTGGCCGGTCTCACATCAAAAAATAACAATGTGTTACTGAAACGCTTCAATGAATGAATTATATGATCAATGGAATGAGGACAATTTCAGAATGACGCATTGTGTTCTTTGTCATTGGACATCTGTCTACTCATCAAAACACACGAGGCGACGGCTACATTAAGCCAATGCAGCCTCACTGTTTGTCCCCCACTCGGTTGAATTAAGGGGGGATCATTCCACACAGTACACATACACTGACCTTGAAAATTACCCCCCTTACATTTTCCAGCACAATCCTATTATCTCTGTTGGATAGCTCAGCGTTACTAGTCAGATTCAGATCAGAATCCCCGATCCGAAGGACTACTTGTTCAGTTCGATTTTTTCCCCTCATCGGGCGGAGATCGATTTGCTGAAAGAAAGAAAGGGCGAGGTTGGGATTCGAACCCGAGTCACTCACGCCTTGTATTAACTATCCTGCTTCTTCTTCTTCTTCTTCTTCTTCTTCTTCTTCTTCTTCTTCTTCTTCTTCTTCATTCTTTCTTCTTCTTCTTCTTCTTCTTCTCTTTATCTTCTTTCTCTTTTGACATCCTACATCATCCTATTGACGGCTATGATGCAATACAAACGGGGATTTCCGGCATAGAAATCAATCTGTAGGGAGATAAACGCTTCCCAGATGACCAGCTCCAGGGAAAGGGAGTGAGGGAAGTGGGGGGGGGGTGGGGGGGGGGGGGGGGGGGGGGGAGAGGGGGGGAGGGTAATCGGGGAGAGGTGGCGGGGGGGGGAGGGAAGGGGAGGGTAAATCTGTGCTTTGAAGACCTCCACGGAGGCAGATGTTATTGCCTCAGGTGGAAAGGCTGTTCCACTCACACACAGCCCTGGAGAAGAAAGAAAACTTCCTGTAATTTGTCTTTGTTGCCGGAAGAAGATAATATATATGCTGCTGCGTGTGACAGTCTTGTCTGGCGTGATGGTGGATGGGGGGGACAGGCCAGTGCTGGGTGTGTTGATGGCCACATCTCCATGATGGTACTTGAAGAAGGTGGCCAGCCTTTCCGATCGTCGTCCGTCTTTCAGTGGGACCCAGTGCAGCTCAGACATCATAATTGTCCACGCTCGATGTTTGGTGATGTTTTGCTGTTGTGCGCTATGTGTGTGTGTTGTTGTTGTTGTTGTTGTGGTTGTTGTTGTTGTTGTGGTTGTTGTTGTGGTGGTTGTTGTTGTTGTTGTGGTTGTTGTTGTTGTTGTTGCTGCTGACGGGTTAGTTGCTGGGTTTGGGTTGTTTTGCCAGGGTTTGTTTTCTTTATAAAAAAAAAAGGAAATCAGTTGTATTGTTTCCACCCTATGTATTTTGTATCTTGTCGTGTATTTTGAGGCTCTTTTCTTTTTAGCTGGCACATATTTTACTGCCTAGCTTTGAGAATGATAGTGACTGAAAGTTAGGTTTTACGTAAACTCGGCTGCAAAACAGCACATATACGGGACCGCGAAACCATCAACCGACCATCATTCAATGCTCCGCGCAGATCCTGGAGGTGCCGCAGAATACCAGGTCTGATTTCCCATTACTGTATAATGTAATTATAATATAATACAATAACATAATATAATACAATAACATAACATAATACAATAACACTGCATAATGCTTTTTCAGGGGGAAAAGGCTTGTTGTTTTGTGTTCTTCTTCATCGTATTGTATACTAGAATTATTATAAAAAATCAGTTTATTGTTCATCTCTTGCGTTATTTGTTGTCCCAATTCCAGTGCTGGTGTAGATTATATATCCGATGCACACCCTTCATTTTTTTTAATCTTTTGCGTTTTTTGTTCCTTTTCAGTCTTGCCTTTCTTGGCGAACATTAAGCGGTATTTAAGCAACATGGTTGCTGGTTGCTAACTCCTCTCCCCAAAGGACGTCTTCAGGGTGACGTCCAGTTTCGCCCTGTGCAATTTCGCCCTGGCCCATTTCGCCCTGTTCCCGTTTCGCCATGTTCCCCTTTCGCCCTGATGATTACGGTAGTGTCTTGTCTCCCTGTTTCGTTTCGCCTTGGTCCCATTTCGCCCTGTTTCGTTTCGCCCTGTTCCCATTTAGCCCTGTCTCACTCAAAGATTCAACACAGTTCAATAGAGGTCATACACATTCAAATGTATTGATATTTAGGATGATTTATTGATAAACACACATCCACACACACACACACACACACACACACACACACACACACACACACACACACACACACACACACACACACACACACACACACACACACACACACACACAAATAAAAGTTATTGATAAACAGATGATCTAAACTACAGGATAATAAATTCACTCACAATCACTTCTTAGTCTTGCTCATTAGAATGTCAAAGCCACATACACACGCACACGCACACGCACACACACACACACACACACACACACACACACACACACACACACACACACACACACACACGTCTGGCAGAGTCCAAGTATTTTGCTCGCTTTTTGGCAGGTGGTTGTCCTGCACGGCGAAGACGCAGAACACCTTCAGTATTGGCTCGCTCATTCTGCAACAATTTGACCAATTTGAAAATGCTTGGATGCGCAGAGCCAGTCTTTTTGTTGAACGAAGAATGGAAGCCCTCCAAAGCACTATTTGTCCGAACACTGTCCAGATTCATGTTGCTGTATTGGTTCCAGATGGCCCTGCTGAACACTGGGTTAATGTCGTCAAACCATGTTCGCACAAAATAGGGAACAGGGCGAAACGAAACAGGGCGAAATGGGAACAGGACGAAAGGCGACAGGGCGAAACGACATGGGTAAACAGGGCGAAACGGCATTGCCACTGCCCCACTAATGGAATTTCGTTTCGCCTTGACAGGGCGAAAAAACCCAGGGCGAAATGGTACCTCACCGTCTTCAGGACCACCAGGCGGCCTTTCTCCATACCGGTGTAACACCCCGCTTCGTCCCCCCCTTGGAAACGTCCCCCGGGGGACTTTTCCGGGACAAACCAAAACGTCCCCCCGGGGGACCTTTTGGACGGCACCCTGAAACGTCCCCCGGGTGAAGCTCCCTGGGGCCATCCCTCCGTCAATCATCCCCCATCGTGTGTGTGTGTGTGTCCGCAAATCATTCCCCCATCTGTGTGTGTGTGTGTGTGTGTGTGTGTGTGTGTGTGTGTGTGCGTGCGTGTGCGTGTGCGTGCGTGTGCGTGTGCGCGCGTGCGTGTGTGTGCGTGTGCGTGTGTGAAAGTCAAAGTCAAATTTATATTTCTGACAGACATCGAATAAGCATTGCATTTTCTTAAACATAAATATGCGTGTGCGCGTGTGAATGTATGCGCATGCGTGTGTCTGTGCCTGTGCGCAGTGTGTGTGTGTGTGTGGGACAGTCTTGTGTGTGTGTGTACAAGTGTGTGTATGTGCGCGTGAGCATTTGTGTGCGCGTACACACACGTGCTATGCGTGTGTATTAAAATACACGACAGACTGAAAGCCATTATAAATCCTGTACAATATACATATAATTATTTAATGTGACAGACTGAAATTGCCATAATAAATCCTGTACAATAGAGATATAATTAGAGAGAGAGCTATTAGAGCTAAGAGGGGGTGAGAGAAGAAGAGAGAGAGAGAGAGAGAGAGAGAGAGAGAGAGAGGGGGGGGGGGGGGGCGGATAAATGAAGGAATTTTGAATAAACTAATCTCTTTGTATATAACGGGTAATAAAGAGAGATTTTTGTTTTGAATACGTTAGATTTGCCCCCCCCCACACACACATGCACACACACAAACACACACACACACACATGCCCATATGACCATGGCATGCACACAATATACACACGCATGCGCGCACACAACGCACACAAATACACATACACACACACACACACACACACACAAAAGTCCACCGGGGGACGTTTCAGGACACGAAAAAGGTCCCCCGGGGGACGTTTTGGGACACTGATTCGTCCCCCCGGGGGGGGACGTTTTGGTGTCCCGGAAAGTCCCCCGGGGGACGTTTCCAAGGGGGGGGGGGGGGGCCCAACGAAGCGGGGTGTTAGCAAACCCGGATGCTGACATCGTCGAAAACGCGGCGCCCTGAGACAAACACCGAACAGTCTCTGCAGGAGATGTGGGTTCACCAGCCACTGGGCCTCCCCCCCCCCCCCCCCCCCCACCCCCCCCCCAGCAGAGACCCTCACTCCCCCGGTGTACCCGGAGGAACTACAGGTATCGGCGGCTGCAAAGATCATCCAAGGCATCGTACGCCGTCAACCAACACCCCATGTTTTTGCTGCCTGCCACTCAGCAGAACTTCAAGTGTCGTCTGTCACCCGCACACTCGGAATGAATGACCCTGACAAGTTTTGTCCGTCCTTTTGAAAGGAAGTGCCTTTCAGCATCGGCGGTTCTTGGGTCGGATAAATGTCAGCCGCGTCTGAATTATTAACTAACTGGGTGCACATTGGCTGAACAGGTCAATTTGTTTTCAGCAAAATGTGTGATTGTCACTCGCAAAGACTGATTGACGAGAGGGAGGAGAGAGAGATAAGAGAAGAGAGAGAGAGAGAGAGATGAGTGGGACACGAGGGATTCTGAGGGAAGAGAGATGACGAGAGACGAGAG
>CM065704.1:6758898-6770508 GCA_017654935.2 Phymorhynchus buccinoides
ATTGTTCAACCCCTGGCTCACTGAAGCTTTCGAGAAATCAACAATCTTGCCAACAAGTTGCTTGTTTGCAGCAGCAAAGCCTAAGGCTATGAGATCAAGAAAATAATACTTTCAAAGTTTTCAACTTTTTTCAGATGACTCAATAAGAATTTCAAGGTTCCTTCGCACCAGAAACGCAGACGTTGCGTCTACTAGATTGAATGAGCGCGATGGTACATTTTCCAATGTGTTTGTAGATATCTATGTTTGTAAACACATTGCTTGCTCAGCAAGGAGTCCCGCATAATTAGACCAATTTCAAGATGGCGGTGGAAGTGTGTTTTGGTGTCTTCTAAAATACACGCAAACATAAACATATTCTTTTCTCTTGTTTGAAAAACAATATTTTTATATGGTTTTTTTTTATGTTAGCGAAAACCAACAATCTTCACCTTTGTTTTAATTTAAGGAAAAAATCCACACACACAAAAAACCAACTTCCAGTGGACAAAAAACAACGAATTTGAACATTCGTAGTTTCGGAAACAGTTAGGCACGTGTGAAGCGTGCAGGGTGTACGGGTGGTATTAGGTACTTTATAGTCACAGAGGCGTCTCTGTGAAATTCGGGTTGCTCCCACCTGTAGAGCGCCACCGCAGAGAGAGGACTGTTTATTTTTTTATTTTATTTTTTATATTATTTTGTGCATGCAATGTTTTGTGTGATCTGATGAGGCAAGAAAACTTGTGTGTGTGTGGTGTGTTTTGGTGTGTGTGTGAGTGTGTGCTGTGTGTGTGTAAAATGGTGACCATAATGACACATTTGTCGTTGCCAATGGGTTTAAATTTACACGGGACCTCGGTTTATTTTTTCAAGCGGTGGATATTTTTTTCAGACCCGTAAGGCCTTGCAAAGATAACAGGAAAAATCCCTGTACCCAGGTTCGAAACTCGGGTTTACTATCACGAAACGAATACCATGTGCCACTCTCACTAATGCCACACATGCTTGCTTTCGAAGGCGTTTGTTTAAAGGCTCGCTGAACGTTTTTTTTTTTTGTTAATTTATCATCAAGCAATTATGCCAAGTTAACTATTGAGTTAGAAGTCGGCGGGTTTGATTCGTGTGAGTGAAAGGCTCATTTTAACGGTTTAAGTTTTTTTTATTCATTTTTTCTTTTATCCCAAGCATGAGAGTATTATAGCGTTTTTTGATTTTTTTTTTTAGTGGGGCCGTTTTTCTTTTTGGTCTTCAGTTCAGTGCGGTTTTTTTTTTTTATTTTTTGTTTTTTTTTTTTAAGCGGCAGATCTTTGTGGAGGGTTTTTTGCAGTGTTTTTATAACGCTCCTTTTTTTTTTTTTTTTTTTTATATTCGGGGGGGGAGATTTTTTGAAAATTTGGTGTGGTTTTTTTTTGGTTTGACTTTTTTTTAAAATTATTTTTTTATGGAACCGCCTAGTCTTTTTTTTTTTTTTAGGTTTTTGAACGCAAGCGTTCTACGCCTTTTTTTCTTATTTTTATTTGGTGAGGGCGCCCTGCACTCTAACATTTTTCTTTCTTTCCTCATGGCAACACAGTGATGATGTAAGTCATATTATGACTGGCCTATTACTGTGTTGCGCCATTGGGAAAGAGTGAAAAACGTACACGTGTATTGAGACCATTAGACACGTTAGAATAAAGGGTCGTTAAACAACAACAATTGTTGTAAAAACATTTCCATCTCTTCTTGGCTGTCAACATTTGCAAGCGGATAGGTTTTTTAGGATATCTAGGCCAAGTTTGAAAATGAAGGTCATGGGTCAAAGGTCAAAGTCTCTGGGGCCGGTTTTTTTTTTTTTTTTGCAAGACTTTTTTCCAAGGGAAACAAATCTTGCTTTGAAACCGGCCACCAATAGCACCTTGTTGTTTCCCTTCCCTTGTTTTTAAGGAACTTACTTCTCGGCTCTTTTTTTTTGTGTTTTGTTTGCATGCGGATAAGTAGTTTTCCCCTCTAGGCCTCGTTGTCACAATGTCTTGGTCTTTGTCCTAATTGTCCGTCACCGAAGGTGAACGGACTTTTGCGATGGGCTGATCTGGTACTTCCACGCTTTTTTTTGTTTTCTTTTTTTTGTCTGTTTTCTTTTCTTTTCTGTCTGTCCCAAGGATATCTCCCGAACCGCTTGACCGAATCGCGTGGGATGTTGTGTGCAGGTGTGTTTATTGTGTGCCTCCTTAATACCCCCTCCATCCCCCGGCGCACAACCATTTTGGCCGTCGTGACCTTGACCTTGACGTACGACCTTGAAAACCGAAAATCTATTTTTAGCCATATGTCGGGCACCGATCAACATAGGATGTTGAAACTTGCGATGGGGTGGTTTGGCTTATGCCCGTTCTGATGAAGGCATACCGATCAAGGTCAAGGTCAAGGTCAAAAAGATCGCTGGAGCCTGAAAATCGGAGGGTCATTTTTTTCTCCTTCTGTCTGTCCCAAGGATATCCTTTCGAACGGGTTGACAGAATTCACGTCACATTGTGTGTGCTGGTGTGTGACCGAATCGCGCCAAAGTTTGTGTGAAGACATTGTGCCTCCTTAATAGGAAGAGATCGGCGCAAACCATTTTGCCGTTGTGACCTTGACCTTGGCGTACGACCTTGAAAAACCGAAAATCTTTAAAAGGGGCCATAACTCCCACACCGTTAGTGTTAGAGTCTTCAAATTTGGCATGAAGGTACTTTGGCTTATGCCCGTTCTGATGGTGGCATACCGATCAAGGTCAAGGTCAAGGTCCGGGAGATCGGTAGGCCTTGAAAGTGGTAGGGGTCTACAAATTGGGTTTTCAGCCATATTTTCCACATTTGGTTCTTGACATAAGCGCTTCCGATTGTGTTTGGTACTGTATAACCTAAAGTAGAAAAAATCCGAGCATAAATTACCACCATGCTGACCTTGAGCCTTGAAGTGTGACCTTGAAAACAGAAATTTCCTTCTTTGCGCTATATCGTTTTTGTCCAAGCTGTATATCGTGAACTAGAAGGCAAAATCCCTTCCAATTTGGTGTCAGTATGTGACACTCTACGGGGTGTCGCAAGTGCGTGGCTTTGCTGGTAACGGACATGTCTGTCGCATCGACGACGCCCTTTGTTGTTTCTTGTCTTGTTTCATATGTCAAAATTTGTTAATGGAGATAATTTAATTAGCGGTTTTAAAAAAATTGATTCGTATGTGAAATTCCAGCAACTGTGTTTGTGCCTGCGTGTATGTGTGGGTGTGTGTGTGTGTGTGTGTGTGTGGTGTGTGTGTGTGTGATGTTGTGTTTGGTGTAATCCTGTGCATGAATGGTATAAAAAAGGTCCCTGTCTGTATGGTGATGGATGAGTACTGTTAAAAAAATGTGTTTTTGTTGGTTTCTGTTTTGTTGTTGTGTGTGGAGCCCATGTAATCACTAGGCTGATGTGCTACTTATTATGGGGTCTTTTGGGCTATTGTTTGCAATGGTTTGATGCAGCAGGTTGTGAATGGTACGTTACTCATTTTCTTGGGCCCCCTATGGTTTTTTTGGAAAAAAGTTGATTTGATTTGTTACGTGGACCGAATGGTGGGTGTGTGGGCTGTGTGTGGGTTGGTGGCTCTTTCTCGTTGGTATTTTGGTGTGTGTGTGTTTTCTTCTGGTCACAGAGACTGTGACACTCACGCTGCTCTCGCACCAGGAGAACGCGTTACCGCCAGCGCAGCGCCGATTAAAAAAAAAAAAATGTTGGGGGGGGGGGGGAACTGAGCGCCGCGGCGTGTGTGTGTGTGTGTGGGTGTGTGGTGTGTGTGTGTGTGTGTGTGTGTGTGCTGCATGCGTGCGTGCTGGGAGATATATGAAAAGTAGGTCAGCTTGAGGTCTATGAATGGGGATGGTGAATGCGGGGGCGGAAGGGAGGGTGGGGAGGGAGGGTAGTGTGTATAAAATGCCTTTTTGCGTGGAAACAAATATTTTGTAAGGGTTTAGACCTAAAGACTGTATAAGGGAAGATAAGCATCCGGTCTCTTTTCTCTATATGAGTAGTGAGGACAGAAACGCTGGTTAAGTCCCTTTTAATCAGGACACATTTTACAACGTCGATAGGGCAGTTGAATTCTCCGTTCAAGTTCCAGTCTGAGTTTTTGGATATCTGCCACTGTGAATGGTGTAACTGTCCCCACTAACGATAACTCTATCAGCCCGGTTCGCCGAGCTCTTAAGTAGTCCATCTTACCCTTTTAGAATAATATCTTGTTTTGGACTCTAGTGGAGTGGTGAAGGGGGGGGGGGGGGGGGGGGGGGGGGGGGGGGGGGGGGGGGGGGGGGGGGGGGGGGGCGTAGACGTAGTTTATCGTGATTTCGTCGTTCTTGGTTGTTCCTTATGATAAGTGCGTTTTGTTGTTGTTATTTTGTTTTGCTCTCAGATTTTTTAACTTCTTTGTGAAGCGCTTAGAGCCCCGTAAGGAGAGTAGGCGCTATATAAATTGTCACTATTATTATTATTATTATTATTTATTATTATCATCATTATGTATTATTAATAATAATATTATTATTATTATACCGAAGCAGTTGAGATATCTCCCTCCTATTATGGACCTTCAAGACTTTCAAACTGCCGTGGTTTCCGTCTTTTTTCCCCCCCCCCCCCCCCCCCCACCTCTCTCTCTTTCCTCTTTCTTTTACGTGCCTGTATATAAAGCGCACGGGGTCAGACTTGCTTTAAGTTCCCCATCCGAAGGACTCGGCGTTCAGTTCGATTTTCCAGTCGAACTGGAAAGAAAAGATGAGGCCGGGATTCGAAACCCGGGTCAGTGACGAATTAAACTTGGCAGGTGAGCTTCTTAACCCTTTCATTCACCGCCAGCCATTTGTTTCAGCACAAAATGTCCGTTAAACTTACCCCTGGGTAGAGAACAAAATCCATCTGCAATATTCGGGATTCTTCTGTGACATATATAAAAAAATAAGGTCTATCCTTACTTCCCCAAACTAAGACAATAGGGTCTTTGGATAATAGACCCCAATTTGATGCCTTTTAGTGACATAGGTGTTAAATCACTGTGGTGCTAAAATGCGACTTTGGCGGTGAAAGGGTTAACCACCTTCATGTCAGTCTTCAGTGTGGGTGGCCTCTTCCACGATGGGAGGAGAAGCGATCCTGGGTTTTAGTGTTCTTTGCGTTTCCCTAGAGTTTCTCCCAGTTATTGTTCTGTTGCGTTTCCCCTAGAGTATTTTTCCCCAGTTATTGTTCTTTGCGTTTCTCCAGAGTCTTCCTCCTCCCCAGTTACTCTGTTCTTTGCGTTCCCAACAGAGTTTCTCCAGAGTTATTGTTCTTTTGCGTTTCCCTAGAGTTTTTCTCACCAGTTATTTGTTCTTTGCGTTTCCCTAGAGTTTTTTTCTCCCCAGTTATTGTTCTTTGCGTTTCCCAAGATTTTCTCCCCAGTTATTGTTCTTTGCGTTTCCCTAGAGTTTCTCCATAGTTATTGTTCTTTGCGTTTCTCCAGAGTTTCTCCACAGTTACTGTTCTTTGCGTTTCCCTAGAGTTTCTCCACAGTTACTGTTCTTTGCGTTTCCCTAGAGTTTCTTCACAGTTACTGTTCTTTGCGTTTCCCAAGAGTTTCTCCACAGTTACTGTTCTTTGCGTTTCCCTAGAGTTTCTTCAGAGTTATTGTTCTTTGCGTTTCCCCAGAGTTTCTCCCCAGTTACTGTTCTTTGCGTTTCTCCAGAGTTTCTCCCCAGTTACTGTTCTTTGCGTTTCCCCAGAGTTTCTCCACAGTTACTGTTCTTTGCGTTTCTCCAGAGTTTCTCCACAGTTACTGTTCTTTGCGTTTTCTTCCCAGAGTTTCTCACCAGTTACTGTTCTTTGCGTTTCTCCAGAGTTTCTCACCAGTTACTGTTATTTGCGTTTCCCTAGAGTTTCTCCCCAGTTACTGTTCTTTGCGTTTCCCTAGAGTTTCTCACCAGTTATTGTTCTTTGCGTTTCCCCAGAGTTTCTCAACAGTTACGCTGTTCTTTGCGTTTCCCTAGAGTTTTCTCCGCTAGTTATTGTTCTTTGCGTTTCCCTAGAGTTTCTCCAGAGTTAATGTTCTTTGCGTTTCCCTAGAGTTTATCCAAAGACAGTGTTCTTTGCTTTTTCCTATAGTTTCTCCAGAGTTATTGTTCTTTGCGTTTCCCTAGAGTTTCTTCAGAGTTACCGTTCTTCGCGTTTCCTTAGAGTTATTAGGTACTGGGGTGACGCAAGGGGAAGCAATTATAGGTGCGTGACAGCGTGGCGTCAGGTCCCATAGATTCTTCGTATTCTTCTTCTTCGTCGATCGATCAGTTTCTTGAGCGCAGATCCGTCATGCTGCCGTTATGGGCCTAACTAAGAAATAGTTAGGTCCAGCACGTCCGTCTTCGGCTGTAGGAAATTGTCTTGTTAATAGGAAATGACTCTTGAACACAGGCAGGAGAATGGACCTGTAAGACAGAAATAAAGATAGTAGATGGACACCGCGTAAGCAAATGGGAAAAGGTAGAGTCAAAGAGAGTGATAGACTAAAGGAAAGTTACAAGCACAGAACTTCCAGAAGGTGGGGGAACTAGGTGTGTTGAAAGACCCCCTGGTATTCCTATGGGGGACCATCAGTAGATTCTAAAGGATTTTGCAGTTGTTTCTCTATTGACAGCCTCTCTTTTTCGCTGAAATCTCTGTCTGCCTCTGTGCTGTGTGTGTGTGTGTGTGCGTGTTGTGTGTGTTGTGTGGTGTGCCGTGTGTGTGTGCAGGTGCGCGTGTGTGTGTGTGTGTGCGTGCGTGTCGCGCGCGCGCGCATGCGTGCGTGCGTGCGTGCGTGCGTGCGTAGCGTGTGTGCGTGCGGTGCGTGCGTGCGTGTTAGTGTGTGTGTTAGTTTAGTGTGTAGTGTGAGTGTGTTGCCAACCACTGTGTGTGGTGTTAGTGTGTGTGTGGTGTGTGTGTGTTCAGTTTTACGTGTTAGTGTCGTGTGTGTGTGACATTGTGTGTGTGTTGTGTGTGTGAGTGTGTGTGTGTGTGTGGTGTGTCGTTAGTGTGTGTGTGTGTGTGTGTTAGTGTGTGTTGTGTGTGTCGCGTGTTTAGTGTCGGTGTGTGTGTGTGTGTGTGTTAGTGTGTTGTTAGTGTCCTGTGCGTGTGTGCGTTTGCCGTGTGCCCCTGCGTGCGTTGCGTGCGCGCGCGTTTTACTCTCTCTGTTTGTATCCTCTATCTCTCTCCTCCCCCTCGCCCTCTCTTCCTACCCCCCTGCTCTCTCTTCCAATTCATAATCTGTCCCCTACCTTACAATTCCCCTCTCCCCCACTGTCAATCTATCATTTACTTCAAAGTCTCGTCTCTCTCTCTCTCTCTCTCTCTACTTCCTCTCCTCTCTCTGCTCTCTCTCTTTTTTTTCATAGTCTCTCTCTCTCTCTCTCTCTCTCCTTCCTATCTCTCTCTCTCTCTCTCCCTCTCTCCTCTCTCTCTCCCTCTCTCTTCTCTCTCTCTTATGCTTCTCTCTCTCTCTCGCTCTTCTCTCCTCTCTCCTCTCTCTCTCTCTTACCTCTCGTCACTTACTATCGCTCGCTTTCTCTTCTCTCTCTATCTCTCTCTCTCTCTCCTCTCCTGTTCTTCTTATCTCTTACGCTCCTTCTCTCTCTCTCTCTCTCTCTCTCTCTCCCCTCTCTCTTCTGTTCTTCTCTCATTATTCCTTCTCTCTCTCTCTTCTCTACTTCTTTCTTCCTCTTCTTCTCTCTTCCTCTTCTATCTCCTCTCTCTCTCTCTATCCTCTCTCTCTCTCTCTCTCTCTCTCTCCTTCTCTCTCTCTCTCTCTCTCTTCTCTCTCTCTCAATCTCTCTCTGCTCTCTCTCTCTCTCCTTGCATGCATATATTAAAAAACAAGAGCACCTTTGGCGTCTTTCAAAAAATCATATAATAAATATTTAGTAGAGTGTTTATAAAGCACCTATATGTACGCCATGTTGTTTCCTCCGCATAATGTAAAAATGATTCCCTTCCAATATATAAATCACTTGCATCCAATGAATTTATGCTTTAAACGCGGGAGGACAAATTATTTTATTTTATGCGTTTAAACTCTGATATTTTCTTTCCCTATTCATTAGTAATATATTACCCTATTGAATGTCATGTTATGAGATAACATGTGGAACAAATATGTGTGTGTATGTGTGTGCATGTGTGTGTGTGTGTGTGTGCGTGTGCGTGTGCGTGTGCGTGCGTGCGCGTAGTGCGCGTGGTGTTTGTGTGTGTGTGTGCGCGTGTGTGCGTGCGCGTTCGCTGGTGTGCGTGGTGCGTGCGCGTGCGTGCGCGTGCGTGCGTGTGTCGTGCGCGTGTTGTATGTGTGCATATATTATATATTTTTTTTCTCTTCATTTTTTTTCTTTTTTCCCTTGCATGTTTCTGATTTCTTTTGTCTGTTTTGATTGTAGTTTATTTGTTTGGTTGTTTATCGTTTAATTTATGTTTACTTGCTTGCTTTGTACGAGGACCTGATGAAAAAAAAAGCCATATTTTGTGCTTATTTAGTTATCCTCAATAAACATTCGAGTTTCGAGTTTCGAGTTTTCGTTTCTCTCTCTCTCTATCTCTCTCTTCTCCTCTCTCTATCTCTCTCTCTCTCCCTTCATCTCTCTCTCTCCCTCTCTCTCTCTCTCTCTCTCTCAAGTTTTTCAGTGTTCTCTCTCTCTCTTTCTTCTCTCTCTCCTCTCTCTCTCTCTCTACTCTCTCTCACTCTCTCTCACTCACAATCTCTCTCCTCTCTGTCTCTCTCTCTGTGTCTCTTGTCTCTCGTCTCTCTCTCTCTCTCTCCTCTCTCTCTCTCCTCTCTCTCTCTCCTCTCTCCTCTCTCTCATCTCTTCTCCTCATCTCTCCTCTCTTCATCTCCTCTCTTCTCGTCCTCTCTCTCTCTCTCTCTCTCGTCTCTCCTCTCAAGCATTCTCTCTCTCTGCTCTCTCTCTTCTCTCTCTCTCTCTCTCTCCCTCTCTCGTCTGCTCTCTCTCTACTCTCTCTCTCTCTCTCCTCCTCTACTCCTCTCGCTCTCTCTCTCTCTCTCTCTCTCTCTCTCATCTCTATTCCTCTCATCATCTCTCTCTCTCTCTCTCTCTCCTCTCTCTTCTCTCTCTCTCTCAGGGAACGTCATTGCATTGAGCAGACGTCGTTTTCCCTCTGCATACATTGTCATGAGTTCCATCGTCCCTGCTTTTGGTCGTCATCAATTGAACAACTCGATTGTCCCCTCCAACAAAAACCTGTATACTATGTGCACTAACATGCAGGTTGACCTGATAGACAACCGACTTAGTTTTGTCACCCCCACCCCAACAAACCACAAACAACCCAATAACCACCCAACAACCCCCAAACCACAAAAAACAACCCAACACCCCACCCCTCACACCTAACCCACCAACCCCAACAACATAACAAAGGCCCACCAACACCAAAAACCCACCCCCCAACACACCCCCACCACCCAAACCACCCAAAGGCACCAACCACCCCCCCCACCCCACACAAAAACCCACAACACACCCCAACCCACCCCCCCACACCCACAACCCACACAACCACAACCCCCAAAACCACAACCACACCAAATCCCCACCAAACACCCCCAACCCAAACACACACCAAGCCCAACCCACCCAACCCACACAACCAAACCCAAACAAACAAGCCCCAACCCACCCAACCCCTCCACCACCAACAAAAATACCAACAAAACACACCCAACCCTCCCACAAATCCCCAAAACACACCCACACTACCAAAATCACACCTCCCACTCCCACAAACAAAAACACCCCCAAAACCCCACCACCCCCACCACCCCCCCAAAACCACAAACCCTCTTACCACTAACAAAATCACCAACCACCCACCACCCCCAACATAAACACCAACAAACACCACCCCAACCCCAACCACAACAACCAAAACCCCCCAAACCACAAAAACAACAACCCCACACCCCCCACGCCACCAAACCCCCAACCCTCAAAAACATACCCCAACCAAAGGCTTCCCCCGAAAAGCTTTGTATAAAGACTCCACCCATCCCAGCCCCAGAGGTACGGCCTGTCTGGCAACAAGTTTCAGACAGATTCTACCTCAGAGTAAGCGTTCACACTTGGACGCCAACCATGATAGCTTTCCCGGAGTCGATCACTTCACCCGAAGAGATCCTTCCACAAACGAAAATGGTCAAAGACAGAATAGGAGTAAAGTTCAGGGCAGAGCTTCTCTTTATCAAGATGACCATGTGAATGTTGGTTTGCCTCCAGAGTCATCTACTGCTGAGTACCCTCCTTTCAAGTCCCAATCAAACCGCATGCCTCAGCCGTATTATGCATACCAGCCCCCTATGTCTGAGGGAGTCAATTGCTCCATAAAGGGGGGGGGGGGGGGGGAGAACATCAGTTCAACTCAGAACATAGCACATAGCAGTGCCTTTTCAGGCCAACCACCATGTGCTCCAGTACCCTCACCCCATTTCATGGCCCATGGCGCCCCTCCGGGTTATACATTTCCTAGGACATCTTTTCCTAAATTTCCAGCCCTCTACCCCTTTCCTGTCCAAAATGTTCAGGGCGCAAGTCATAGCCTACAGCCAGCCAACAATCCCATCAGACAGGATAGGCATGTCAGTAGCCAGAGCTCCTTGCCCGTGCACAGTGCCCTTGGCCAATGTGCACAACAACTAATGGCCCTTGCATCACAGCTGAGAACACAACGTGACCAGCCTGTGCCCTCTTCAAATTGGGTGCAATAATACACTAATGAACTGTGCTTACCCATGCTTCTCCTGAAGTAAACATACTGTGTTTAAATGTATGTACTGGTATAGTTTCTTGCTCTGCATTGTTGGGGCATGTATAACATAATAGAAACAATAACATGCATAAATCATTCGTATGTATATGCTTTTTGTTTTCCCCGAACAATGTGGGATCTCATTGATGCCTGACTCAACTTGGACACGGGACACTCTACCATTGGATTGTCAGGTGTTGTTTACGTTGTTGCTTGAAGTTTTCCATGTGGAATTGTTTATTGAATATTGATTTTGATTCGGAAATATGAATATTGTTTGCAACTGTGCACACTTTGATAATTTGGTAGTTTTCCTTTTTCGTCCTTTTGCATGATTATCTATAACATCTTTACTTTGTTAGCTGCTCTTGGTTGAGGTTTGAACTGTTGGTATATTTGTCGTTTTGTTGCTTTTTGCGATTGTATTTAATCATTGCCAAATAATCATATAATGCCCCTTAACTCAAGACTCTTGGCCTTCTAAGGAAGGTTTTAGGGTTGGGTTTTTAAATATTAATCATTTATATGGCAAGCGTGATGATGCTATACAAATCTTATCTAATTCGGGTAAATAATTTCATGCTTTTTGTTTTGCTGAATCACGTTTGACCGAGTGTATTTCTGATTCAGATATTGAAATTCCTGGTTATAATTTTATTCGTATTGATCCGAAGCAACCAAAGGAAACTGGGTTAATTATATATGTACACAAAAGCATTAGTATTAGTCACATTGTGCCATATAACAAACATAACATTGAATGCAGTATTGTAAAGTTAATTTAAACATTCTTCACACATAACATAAGGTTTCATTT
>CM065704.1:6786008-6793508 GCA_017654935.2 Phymorhynchus buccinoides
CTATCAATCTTTCTGTCTCTATGTCTGTCTTTTTCTCTCTCCTCCTCTCTCCTCTCTGTCTCTCTGTCTCTCTCTATCTCTCTCTTTTCTGTCTCTATCTCTATCTCTGTCTTTTTCTCTCTCTCTACCTCTCTGTCTCTGTCTCTCTGTCTCTCTCTCTCTCTCCTCTTCTCTCTCTCTCTCTGTCTCTGTCTCTCTCTCTTTCTTCTCTCTCTATCTCAATCTTTCTGTCTCTATCTCTGTCTTTCCTCTCTCTCTCCTATCTCTCTCTGTCTCTCTCTATCTCTCTCTCTCAATCTCTGTCTCTCTGTCCTTTTTCTCTCTCTCTCTCATCTGTCTCTATCTCTGTCTCTTTTCTCTCTCTCTCTCTACCTCTCTGTCTCTGTCTCTCTGTTATCTCTCTCTATCAATCTTTCTGTCTCTATCTCTGTCTTGTTCTCTCTCTCCTACCTCTATGTCTCTGTCTCTCCGTACCTCTATCTCTCTATCACATGAGCGATGGTATTACGGAAATAACCAGAGAGATGTTCTTAACCCTTTCACCGCCAAACTCACATTTTAGCCCAAAAATTTCCATTTAAATTTACCTGGGTAGAGAGAACAAAATCCATCTGCAGTACTGGGGATTCTTCTGTGACATATATAAATTAAGGTCTATCCTTACTTCCCAAAACTAAGACAATAGGGTCTTTGGATAATAGACCCCAATTTGATGCCTTTTAGTGACATAGGTGTTAAATCACTGTGTCTGTGCTAAAATGCGACTTTGGCGGTGAAAGTGTTAATGTTTATAAATACCTGGTCTCTCTCTTGTGTCTTTCTGTCTTCACGTCTGTCTTTCTCACATGCTCTTATTGATTTGGGGCTTCTCGTAGGGGATGCAAAAACACAACAACAACAAAGTTGATGTGTATCTTCAGATTCCTGTGGTCTATTGGTGGATTGATTGATTGACGTTGTTTATAGCCCCGTCGACTGCTACGGCCATGTCAGGGCTGTCACCACGTCAAAATTTGAGCACAGAAGATCACAGTTTAAAATCCGACCACGTGATAGTGGTCTATTGGAGAAAGATCTCCAGCATAATATGTTTTTTAAAGACCCACCACGTCACGTGTCAAAATCACGGTTTTCACTTGTTTTCCTTCTTATAGCTGGTAAGAAATCTTAAGAAATCTTCCTAGCATAAGAGGGAATGTGACACGTGATGTGGGGGGTCGGGTCTTTGAACTCGTCGATGCTCAGATCCAGCCTAGGCTCAGCTATGGGGAAGAGAGGTTTGGGGCATTGGTAATGATCTTACAATCATAGAGAGGGTCCGTTTATTTGCTCTTAAAGGTGAACCCTGACGGATGAGTTATTGCAAAGAACACGTTGAGATCACCAGAAAGACAGCCTTTTCAAGGATCGGAACACTCACTTTGCTCTGGTTTCCTAGAAATCAAACCGTCAAAACGGCGAGTCCTGCTTGGCGGAGATGCCGGAGAGAGAAGCCATTTTGGATGGGGTGGGTGGAGGTCAATCCCATTGTGGTTGAAGCGTTTTTTTCTTTTTTGTATTGCAGTAAACAAGAAATGGAGCTATTTCATTTGTTGTGAGCGAAACTCCTTTTGATAAACTGCATAAAAAGAGGCTTGTGTTGCGAACATTTCGTGCAAAACAATTTGGTCTAAACTCAGGCGGCCATTGGAAAAGAGACGACACGCCTTCTCTTTGGGTGAAAGAATTTGACTTCCAGAACCTCCGCCAAGGAGGAATCAGAGTGTTGCGATCTCTGTAAAGGGTGTTTCCATGGTGATCGCGACGTGTTTCTTGCAAAAACTCATCCGTCAGGGTTCACCTTTAAAAGATTTCTGAATGTCTCTAGTAAAACACCAAATCCTATTGTGGTCTATGGCGAAACCGGTCGTTATCCTCTACACACCAACATGCAAGTTCAGTGTAGTCAGGTTCTGGTTGCGACTCACTAAAGTGCCAACTCGTCGCTTTGCCATTTAAAACTTATACAAGAGGCAAAGCCTCCAAGACTCACTCGAACAGGCACATGTGGGACAACAACAAAGATTGAGGGGAGTGTCTAAAGTACAAGATTGCCAATAAAATGTTAAAGTGCAAATGAAACCATCGTTAATGGATACAGCTAAAAAAAAAGTGCCTGTGCCGAGAATCGGACCCGGATCCATTGGCATGAGAGACAGAAGCTCTATGCAATGAGCTATTGAGGCGTTCAATGTGGGATACTTTCTTAACTCATGTTGCCTGTTGAATACTCTCTAACCCACTAATCTAAAATGTTATATGTTCGTTATCTTCTTACAGTGTTGTTTTAAGTATTGAATTATCAAAATCATTGTTTGATGCGCTTAAGGTTAGGAGTATCACCCCTGAAGATTCACAGATTAGGTTTTGATGAAAATGAAAATGACAGAAGATTTGATTGTCAATTATGTAGATTTTATAATATGGAATCTGAAGTACACTTTATTCTTATTTGTCCAAGATGTCAAGATCTCAGAGAAATATATATTGCACACAAAAAGTACTATAACCGGCCATCAATTTTCAAACTTTCACTTCTCCTTGCAAACTAAATAACACATTTGTGCAAATGAAACTCGCCACTTATGTTTTTGCAAAGCTTTCGTGATTAGAAATGGTTGCATAACTGCTATGCGATTGTGTACGAGTTTATCTCTGATTTGTGTTCACTCTTGTGATATGGGTCTATGGCCTAATCAATAAAACATATGTCAAGTGTCAAGTGTCAAGTATGTCTCTATCAATCTTTCTGTCTCTATCTCCGTCTTTTTCTCTCCCACCTCTTTGTCTCTGTCTCTGTCTCTGTCTCTCTCTCTCTCTCTCTCTCTCTCTCTCTCTCTCTCTCTCTCTCTCTCTCTCTCCTCTCTCTCTCTCTCTCTCTCTCTCTCTCTCTCTTCTCTCTCTTTGTCTCTCTCTCTCTCTCTCTCTGTCTCTCTCTCTCTCTCTCTCTCTCTCTCTCTCTCTCTCTCTCTCTCTCTCTCTCTTTCTCTGTGTGTCTGTATGTCTGTCTGTCTCTCTGTCTCTCTCTCTGTCTTTGTCTCTCTCTCTCTGTCTGTCTGTCTGTCTGTCTCCCCCCCTCTCTCTCTCTCTGTCTCTCTCTCTCTCTCTCTCTCTCTCTCTCTCTCTCTCTGCTCTCTCCTCTCTCTCTCTCTCTCTCTCTCTCTCTCGCTCTCTCTCTCTCTTGAAGATAAACACGAATCAACTCAAATCTCTCTCTCTCTCTCTGTCTCTGCCCAGTCTGTTTCTCTCTCTCTCTCTCTCTCATCTCTCTCTCTCTCTCTCTCTCTCTCTCTCTCTCTCTCTCTCTCTCTCTTCTCTCTCTCTCTCTCTCTCTCTCTCTCTCTCTCTCTCTCTCTATCTCTCCTCTCTCTCTGTCTCTCTCTCATCTCTCTCTCTCTCTCTGTGTCTGTTTGTCTCTGTCTCTCTATTATCTGACTGTCTGTCTCTCTCTGTCTCTCTCTCTCTCTCTCACTCTCTCTTCTCTCTCTCTCTCTCTCTCTCTCTCTCTCTCTCTCTCTCTCTCTCTCTCTCTCTCTCTCTCTCTCTCTCTCTCTCTCCTCTCTCTCTCTCTCTCTCTCTCTCTCTCTCTCTCTCTCTCTCTCTCTCTCTCTGTATGTGTAATATAATGCCTTGCCATGTTTGTATTCTATGTTCGCATATGTACCAAGGACAGATTGGAAGACTAGGCGTTGCCTAAAATCTTTATCCTTGAAAAATAAAGTTAAAGTTTTCAAGTTTTCAAGTTTTCAAGTTTATCTCTCTCTCTTTCTCTCTCTCTCTCCCGAAATTTTGCACACAACTCGAAATGATATCACACGCACTTCTACTTCATTCACTCATAGGCTAGACACACATTAATAAATAAACAGAATAAATTGTCTTTTTGTTCATGGAACGTAAATGGGCTGACGTCAAAATTATCAGACCCAGATTTTGTACAGTACATTACCTCTTTTGATTTGTGTTGCTTGTTAGAAACATTTACTTCGCCCTCTTTTGATTTCAGTATTGTTTTCGAGGACTTTCTTGTGTTTCACTCTCCAGCTGTTAAATTATCTAGAAGGGGGCGCAGTTCTGGGGGAACCGTATTATTGATAAGAAAAAATCTATCTGGTTTTGTTCAGGAAATTAAATCAAATATTGATAATGTGTTGTGTGTACGACTCTCCAAAGATTTGTTTGGTATGGATAAAGATTTAGTTTTCAACTGCATATATAATCATCCTATAAATAGCGTTTTCTACCAGAGTAAAGAGTACGACTGCACTTTAAAAATGTTGGAACCTTTGATTATGTCTTTTCATGAAAAAGATGATGATGTGCATTTTGTTCTTGCTGGTGATGTTAATGCTCGTATGGGTGACTGGTCCTTGCCTAGAGACAATTTGAATGATTCTGGGATTTTTGTTGACGATGAAAATGAATTAGTTCGTAGTTGTAAAGACAAGGTTGTAAATGGTTTTGGGAAGTAACTGATGGAATTTTGTTGTGCTTTTCAATTTACCCCTTTAAATGGATTTGTAGATGGTGACACTAAGGGAAAAGTTACTTATTTGTGTGAAAATGGTAACAGTACTATTGATTATTTTTTGTGTTCAGTTGATGCATTGTCCTACATGATAAACTTTACTGTATCTGATAGGATCGAGTCACAGCATATGCCTATTGAAGCATGCATGTCTAGTGCTTTAGAAAAACAAGATTCTCATGAACCCAAACAAAAGCAGGCATCATTCCAGAAAATAAGATGGGATGCATCAAAAGCTGAATATTTTATGAATGAAATGTCATCGGTTAACACACAGGCAGATCTTGAAGATGCATGCAGGTACATCGATGTTGATGTCGAGTCAGCACTATCTAAATTTGTAAATATTATGGTGAATGCAGCAAGCTGTATGACTAAAACTGTCCATCACAGCAGTGGCACAGATAGACACTCTCAGCATGGGAGCCGTTGGTACGACAGTACCTGTAGGCATCATAAAAAGGCTGCTAGGCATGCTTTGTGTCGCTTCAATCATTCAGGGGAAGCAACTCACGGTGTAGCTTTTCGCCAGCTGAGAGCATATTATCAGTCCGTACTTGACGATAAAAGGAAAACATACAGACAGAATTTGAGAGATTCTTTGTTGGATAACAGGAATAATAGTAGTTCTTTCTGGTCAACAATTAAATTGGTCAGACGTAAAAGAAATAAACAGGCTGACATTCCAATCAATGTGTGGAAAGATCATTTCGAGGGCATTCTCAGTCAGCCTAGCCAACCACAAGATGACAGAGCTAATCAAGCTGAATTTGTGCAAATAGAAAATGAAGATGAAGTTAATATCCCCGATTTGGATGATCCGATAACTATGGAAGAAGTAAAACTAGCAATACGTAGACTAAAGAACAATAAAGTCGCGGGTTTAGATGATCTTAGTGGATAATTTTTGAAAGCGTCTGAAAGTGTAGTTGTTCCTTTTTTAACCAAACTTTTCAATCACCTTTTCGATAGTGGTTATTTCCCTTTAGACTGGACTCGCTCTATCATAATCCCACTTCTGAAGAAAGGAGATGTAAATAATCCTGAAAACTACCGAGGGATTTCTTTACTTAGTATTATTAGTAAAGTGTTTACTTCCATTCTAAATAAAAGATGATACAGTTGGGCAGAGAAAGAGGGAAACATTCCTGAAGAACAAGCAGGTTTTAGAAAAATCTACTCCACAATCGATCATATATTTACATTGTGTAGCATGATTCAAAAATGTTTATATAGCACAAAAAGAGTAAATTATATTTAGCTTTTATTGATTATAGGAAGGCGTTCGATTCGGTCGACAGAAACAGTTTATGGAGAGTTCTTCAAAAGATCAATGTGTCAACCAAAATGTTACAAATGTTAAAGGGAATGTATAGTTCTGTCCAGTCCTGTGTTCGTTGTGGTCATTATATGTCTGATTTCTTTGATTGTAACGCGGGTGTGAAACAAGGTTGTTTGTTATCACCAGTACTTTTTTCACTTTTAATAACAGAGGTTGCTGATGAGGTGAACAGTAAAGGTAAACATGGGTTTCAATTTGTACCAGGGCTTCACGAGATCTTTTTGCTGATGTTTGCTGATGATATTGCGTTATTGTCATCAACCCCAGCTGGGCTGCAAAATCAGTTAAATAATCTCCAGAAAGCTTCAAAATCTCTTGGTTTAGAAGTAAATTTAAGTAAAACAAAAATCATGATTTGCAGGAAAGGGGGGCATGTAGCTAAAACAGAAAAATGGTATTATGATGGTAAAGAGATAGAAATTGTGAAGTTATAAATATCTAGGTTTTTTGCTTTCAACAAAGTTATCGTTTGTTTCTGCTTTAGAAGAATTTGCTGGTAGGGCTAAGGGGAGGGTAGTTGAAATTATGAAGACAATGTGGAGTCTTGGAAAAATGGATAGAACTGTATTTTTTAAACTTTTTGATGCTCAAATTAAACCCATGTTGTTATATGCTTCAGAAGTGTGGGGTAGTTTTCGCTTTAAGACAGTAGAATCAGTTCACCTATTTGCATGCAAGAGATTCCTAAGTGTAAGTCCCAAAACCCCAAATACGATGATCTATGGTGACCTTGGGAGATATCCATTGTACATTGATAGTTCAATTAGAGCAATCCGTTACTGGTTTAAATTACATCAAATGCCACTGTCTAGAATCCCAAAGCAAGCTTATCTTGTGAGTATAAATAGAATGTCAAAAAACACAAATGCTGAGACAAATAAATTGAAGAACTGGGCAGACGCAGTTAAACGATCTTTAGATATGTATGGATTTTCAGAGGTCTGGATATATGGTGGAGTTGGTGATGTAAATGCTTTTGCTGTGTTACTTAAACAGCGTATGATCGATTGTTTTAAACAAGACTGGGCAGCCAAACTCAATAGCAGTGACCGTTTGAAAACATATCGCTCCTTCAAATCTTTACTACAACCAGAGAAATACTTATCCGATTTGACTATCAGTAAATTTAGATCAGTCTTTGTACAGTTTCGTTTTGGAATGAATGAGCTAAATATCAATCAGCGATATAAAGATATTTCGAAACTTTGTCCATCATGTAACAAATTAGAAGATGAACTACATGTATTCTATGATTGCACAATGTATAACGAGTTGAGACGAAAATACTTGTACAGACATAATATAATAATGATGGTAACTACAAGACCTCCCTTACTTAACTGTTTATTGCAAAATGAAAGTTGTTTAGTTACTAGAAACGTTGCTATGTTCATATACTATGCTCTGAAACAAAGGGAACGGTTTACAACACTCGCAAATCCTTAACTTGTTGTTGCTTTTGATGCAGTATCCGCATCATGATATATTCTATTGTTCTAAAGATTGTGTTCTTTACCTTTTTGCTTTAGTTGTGTGCATATTAAGTGCACCTCCAAATGTGTATAGGTCGGTGGCCTCACATTAAACATTC
>CM065704.1:6811008-6813508 GCA_017654935.2 Phymorhynchus buccinoides
ACACACACACACACACACACACACACACACACACACACACACACACACACACACACACACACACACACACACACACACACACACACACACACATACACACACACACACACACACACACACACACACACACACACACACACACACACACACACAAACGCGGCTGACGGGACTAGTTTTCAGAGAAGGTAGCATATAAACGCAAGCTGATAACAGTCGGAGGACACTTGCTTAAGCGAAACGTTCTGAGACGCTCTCCGCCGCTCCTTTTAATTTGTGATCAATACTTCACTTTTGCTGTTTTAGAGACACACTGACGCACCACGATTAAGTCCCTTGGATTTTTTTTCTGGGTAGCTGTGACCCACATACAAATGTCCCCGACTTCAAATTGAGGCTGCTCTTTAAAATGATGTTTCGTTTTCAATTGGGGGGGGGGGGGCATTTGCATGGGAGTCAAACCTGGTCAAAACAAGGTTTCTTACCAGCTATAAGAGAGAAAGCACGTGAAACCCGTGATTTTGACACGTGACCTGCCGGTGGGGTCTTTGAGCATCGAACGCTTTCGAGTAATTCTACTACATTTGAGCAATCTTTTGCTGATATTAACTACTTCGCCAAGTCATGGTGGTTGTTTTTTTGGGGGTTATATTTTGTCTTGTTTATATGTGTGTCTGTCTGCTTGTTGGCCCTTTTGATGCATTATCTTTAAATGAAGCTGACATGAGTTTCAATTCGTGAATAAATATGATTGGTTGTTTTTTTACAAAATGGTTGATGTACATTTAGTATCATAACTATCATGGACCATCGCCGTCAGATGTTTTCCAATGCTAATAATTATGAAGTTTGAAGATTATTGACGATAAAGGAAGAAAAATAACAAGGGCGATAAAAAAAACAAGCGCGAAATCGCAATAGTTTGTGGCACGCGGTCTATTTTTACCACTCCAATCATAAGTCACCTCCCCTGGCTTTTCAATAATTTTAATCTGTAAACCAGAATGTTATCTCTGCACCATTTCGTAACTTTTTATATCTTTTGGAAAACATTTAAAACTATGTATCCTACTTATACTCATCGAAAGAAGCACCGCATACTCGTCGTGTCTGTTGTAGTGTCTGTATTACGTATGTTTATTATTTTGTACGCTTTTAAAATACATCATTTTAAAGAGCGGCCTCAATTTGAAGTGTAGCCTCGATTTGAAGTGCGACAATTTTGTCAAAATGTGCGACAATTTTGGACCGACCGACAGACCGACAGACCGACAGACCGACCGACAAAGTGAGTTATATGTTTGTGGCTTGAGCCACAAACAAAAACCATCCACTACCATCTTTCTTCGTACGAAAGTTTGCATTCAAAATGTGTTTATTGGCGGGTGTTGCATTGTAGCGTTAGTTTTGCCCTCGCCGGAACGTTATATGTGTGACCCAGCACCACGAAAGGGACATTAAGTCGCTGGGTCAGTTTCTGACAACAGGCTTGCAAAGTCAAACAATTTCATTTGTTGTCAATTTTGAGTTAGGGGAATGTTTGCGTTCTCTAGCATCTTTGTACAAAGGATAATCTTTAATAATGATGGTCTCTAAATAGGTGTTTAAAACGAGAAGGTCAATGCATTTTCTTCAGCTAGGCTAGACTTTAGACTGCGTTTTCTCAAAATGGCCGACACTCACCTCACTAACGTTTTCTGGAACGGACAAAAAGAAAGAATCTTATATCATTAGAACGAGAATAGTCTAAAGTTTGCAAATGTAGAATTTTCTCAGAATTGTCAGTTTGACACTTAATGTCCCTTTCGTGGTGCTGGGTCACATTTAAGCAACTTCCCCGATAATGTTGACGACTGCTGGGTTATCAGTATTCACCATAAAAAGTATATAAAAAATAAATCAATAATAAATAAATAAATAAATAAATAAATAAATAATACAAAAACAATATCGAGTTTGAAACCCCAAAAGAACGATTCAATAACCCCCCAAAAAGTACGCAAGTCACAACCCGTTTTCTAGAAACGAATGAAAAATGGTGTTTTACGTCCTCTCGGTCATAGACACATATGGGACATTTGTAAATACAAAGATGGTGGGAACAATACTGGAGGCAATGCCCGGAGGCAGTGCAACACCAGTAAAGTCCCGAGTTTTTTTGACAATGTAGATAGGTGTAGCGGTAACCACGCCTCGGTTAAACCTCATCGGCTATGGTACCGCCACATAAGTAATAGTTATCACATATTAATTTCTAGTTAACTAAACATAGACAGTGTTTTATAACAGCGTTGTTGCCTTGGCTTTAGGCTGTGCCAGACCACTAGAACACCAAGGCTACATCAAAATGTTGTTATATAATGCACAGTTATGCGGGGATTGTCTTTAGCCATGACAAGCTCCTAGCATAACATCATCGATCTCCCAAATCCAACCGAAGACGGAGTGTGGCTGCCCACGTGGCGGGGTAACCGAAAACGGTCGCGCGCGGTACTGTTCTCAT
>CM065704.1:6818508-6821008 GCA_017654935.2 Phymorhynchus buccinoides
CTTCACCATCAACTAATAGTTTTTGTACAATAATACCTTTATTGTTAAAAAAAATCAGGACTTTCCTGGTGTTGCACTGCCTCCGGGTATTGCCTCCAGGATCGTTCCCACCATCTTTATATCTACCAATGTCCCATATATGTGTCTGTTCCAGACCGGAGGATGTTAAGCAGATTTCTCTTCTTCTACCATCAACTAACCACTTTGTCGCAGTTTGGATCGCAGTTGGACTGGGTTGTGTTGTATGCAGTGGGCATGGGGGGGCGGCCCCTTCATAGTAGGTTGGAGAGTGATAGAGGGGGGTGGAGGGGGGTTGGAGGGGGGGAGGGAAGTGGCAGAGGTCGCTGCTGGCGATAAAACAGACGGTGGGTGGATAGTAAGTAATGCTTTACGCCCTCTTTGGCCTGGATATAAGGTGGATATAAGGCCAGGGGGTCTTTTATTTCTGATCGCTTCTAAGACAGTGATTCAGGAACATAAATTTTTGTTTATACCTTGGTTGGTTTGTTCAGCCCGTCGTACATGGCGAAAGCCGATACGCGACGTGAAACTGAACTTCCAGGGGGAAGATTAATAGTATGCGAGCTGTGGCAAACCAACAGGGTTGTGCGTGGTGGGTGGAGGGAGGGAGGGGATGGGGGTGGGGGTGGAGGGTGGCGTGGGTGGGGAGCAAAGACAGATAAGGACATGACAAAAGGGACAGAGGGATTTTGAAGGATTTTGTTTGTCGAAACCTATGATGTTCTTATTTAATATCCCTTATAGTTTCTTATCGTCCTCACCCTGGTACACGGTATCCATTCATTAGGTCGTCTTCAAAGACCCACCAGATCCACGAGTGAAAATCACGCGTTTCCCTCTCTTATCTCGCTGGTAAAGAAATCTAATTTTGACCAGGTTTGACTCCCATACAAATGTCCTCCCACCCCCCCCCCCCCCCCCCCCTCAAATTGAAAACGAGACAGAGACTTTAAAGAGCAGCCTCTTTTGGGAGGCATTTGTATATGGGTCACTCCTACCCAGTAAAACGACAACAAGGGACTTAATCGTGCTGGGTCAGTGCGTCTTTAACAGATCAGTCTGAAGTCCGAATCCTCTGAAAACCGATGTGAACCGGTCATCAAGGTCCAAGACTATAGAGGGACAACACTGAAATCAGTTCCCAACATGTCCAAAAAGGCTCTACGCTGTTAAAAATCGCTTTAACCCTTTCACCGCCAGCCATAATTCAGTAAATATAATTCCATTAATATTACCTGGGTGGAGAACAAAATCCATCTGCAGTATTGGAGATTCTTCTGTGACATGTATGAAATAAGGTCTATCCTTACTTCTCAAAACTAAAACGATAGGGTCTTTGGATAATAGACCCCAATTTGATGCCTTTTAGTGACATAGGTGTTATATCACTGTGGTGCTAAAATGCGACTTTGGCGGTGAAAGGGTTAAAATGCTATTTAACAGAAACGCTAACACTTAAAGACACACTGACCCAACACGATTAAGTCCCTTGGTGTTTTTTTCTGGGTAGCTGTGACCCGCATACAAAATGTCCCCATCTTCAAATTGAGGCTGCTCTTTAAAATGATGTTTCGTTTCCAATTTGGGGGCATTTGTATGGGAGTCAAACCTGGTCAAAACACGATTTCTTACCAGCTATGAAAGAGGGAAAACACGCGAAAACCCCGTGATTTTCGGTGCACCACACTTCGCCACTTCGCCAAGCTCACTTCGCCAAACCACACTTCGCCAAATCATTAGCCCGGCATAACACTTCGCCAAACCACACTTCGCACAAATCATTAGGTTAGGGATAGGGTTCGCCAAAGGGTTAGGGATAGGGTTAAACCTAGGGTTAGGGATAGGGTTAGGGATAGGGTTAGGGATAGGGTTAGGGATAGGGTTAGGGATAGGGTTAGGGATAGGGTTAGGGATAGGGTTAGGGATAGGGTTAGGGATAGGGATAGGGTTAGGGATAGGGTTAGGGATAGGGTTAGGGATAGGGTTAGGGATAGGGTTAGGGATAGGGTTAGGGATAGGGTTAGGGATAGGGTTAGGGATAGGGTTAGGGTTAGGGATAGGGTTAGGGATAGGGTTAGGGATAGGGTTAGGGATAGGGTTAGGGATAGGGTTAGGGATAGGGTTAGGGATAGGGTTAGGGTTAGGGATTGGGTTAGGGATAGGTTAGGGATAGGGTTAGGGATAGGTTAGGGATTGGGTTAGGGATAGGTTAGGGATTGGGTTAGGGATAGGTTAGGGATAGGGTTAGGGATAGTAAGAAAAGAACAGAAAGTCACAGGAAACCATTCTGGGCGAACAGTGCTAGAACAGTCCCGTCAAACAAAAATTCCAGACAGTGATTACTTGTGAACACTTTGTCACCCAAACCAGTCATTTCTTGGCGAACTGAGCAGAGTGGTGTTTGGCGAGATGTTACTTTTCGTGCACTAGCGGCCTGGGGGAGGGGTTGTCGGTGCCGAGAGTGAACATCAAAGGTTTG
>CM065704.1:6838508-6841008 GCA_017654935.2 Phymorhynchus buccinoides
ACCAGGTAGGACAGAGAGAAGAGACACAGAGAGGAGAGATAGAGAGAGATAGAGAGACAGATAAAGAGAGAGAGAGTGAGAGCGAGTAGGAGAGAGAGAGAGAGGAGAGAAAGAGAAACTGAAAAGAAGAGAGAGAAGAGAGAGGAGTGGAGAGGGAGAGAGGAGAGATACTGAGATGAGCAGGAAGAGAGGCGAGGACAAAGACAGAGGACAGAGAGAGGCAGACAGACATACAGAGAGTGAGAGAGCGAGAGACAGAGATGATAGAAAGATCGAGAGAGAGAGTGAGAGAGAGAGAGAGTGAGCGAGAGAGAGGAAGAGAGAGAGGAGGAGAAAAAAAGAGAAGAGAGAGAAGAGAGAGACACAGAGAGAAAGAGAGAAAAGGTGAGGAGTGAGAGAAGAAGAGATCAGTGAGAGCAGAGAGGAGGGACAGGAGAGGGAAAAGAGAGGGAGAGAAAGGGAAAAAAACGAAGACAGAGAGAGAGAGAGAGAGAGAGGAGGTGACGAGGGAGAGATAGAGAGAGGAGGAGAGAGACGGGAGAGAGGAGAGAGAGAGCGAGAGACGAGACGAGAGAGAGAGAGATGAAATAGAGAGAGAGAAAAAAGAGAGAGAGAACGAAGAGATAGAGAGAAGAGATCGAGAGGAGAGCAAGTACCTGGAGAGAGAGAGAGAGAGGAGGGAGAGAGACGTTAAAGTTGGAGAAGATGAGAGAGAGAGACACGAGTTGAGGAACAGACGAGCGGGAGCGATACACAAAGAGGCAGGAGGAAGACGAGGAGGACAGAGAGCGATGAGGCGGTGTCGTGAGAGGAGAGAGAGGAGATTGAGAAGATGCGAGGGGGAGATGATAGAGAGAAAGGAGCGAGGAAAGAGAGGGAGCCAGAGTTTAGCGAGTAGAGAGAGAGAGGGAGAGAAGAGGGGGATAGAGAGAGAGAGGAGAGAGGACGAGAGGGAGAGGTAGATGGGGGGAGAGGAGAGCGAGAGCGAGGGGAGAGTGAGGGGGGGGGGGCGGGGTAGAGAGAGAGAGAGAGAGATTGAAGAGAGAGAGAGAGGGGACGGGAAGAGGAGAGAGAGAGAGGACAGAGGAGAGAGAGAGAGAGAGGTGTAGGGAACTATGGAACGAAGAGAGAGGAAGAGCGGGAGAGAGAGGGGGAGGAGGAGAGTGAGGGACAGAGACAGAGACAGATGATGAGAGAGAGAGAGAATGACAGAAGAGAGAGAGGAACAGTGGGGACGGAGAAGAGGAGCGTGAGGAGATGAGGTGAGACGAGGGGGAGAAACGAAAGAGATGAGAGAGGAGAGAGAGAGGGACGACAGAGGCTGAGTCGAGGGAGCGAGAGAGGAGGGCGGTGAGTGAGACGGGAGAGAGAAGAGTGAGAGAGTGAACGGGATGGGAGAAGGAGACCGAGAGAGAGAGAATTGACGACACAGCGCCAGAGATGTGAGAGAGCGACAAATGTAGAGAGAGAGAGGAGAGAGCGAGAGACGAGAGAGAGACGGGAATGAGAGAAATTGAAGTAGAAGAGAGAGAGAGAGAGAGGAGACGAGAGAGAGAGCGAATGATAGGGAGCTAGATGTGAGTAAGGGGGGGGTGTGGAAAGCGCGACGAGAGAGAGAGAGGGACGAGGAGAGATTGAGATAGCGAGAGGGAGAGGTGGGGAGAGATGAGAGTGAGAGATGGGAGCCAGATGGAGAAGAGAGAGATGGGGAGAGGCAGGGACAGGAGAGAGAGATTTGAGGTGAAGGATAGAGAGGGAGAGGAGGGAGGAAGAGAGTTATCAGAGAACGAGGAGAGATTGATGACTCGAGAGAGCGAGAACTGAGAGGAGAAAAGAGAGGAAGATGATCAACGGGCGAGAAGGGAAAGAGGAGAGATAGAGTGAGAGGTGACTGATGACGGGAAGAGGGAGGGACATAGAGGACGACGAGAGCGAGATGATGCTGCAAAGAGGAGATGGAGAGGGGCAGGAGAAAGCATGAGGCTGATAGAGAGGGGAGGAGATTTTATGGGACGGAGGATTGAGGAAGGGAGATCATCGAGGTAGCGAGAGGAGGGGGTCGGGAGGACGATAGGATGAGGAAAGGATAGTGAAACAGAGAGAGAGGGAGATTGGGTGGAGAAGAGGACCGATGAAGATAAGTCTGAAGTCTGAGGTCTGAAAGAGTGTTCATTTAAAAAAGCCATTGGAGGCATGCAAACGGAGAGGAGCTACCCAAGATGGGTGGCGTGATCAGGACAAAGGCTTATGGACTTTGCACAGCATTTTTCAGGACCAGAGGTTGAAACAACGGGACAGCAAGAGAATGGGCTCTGATGTCCATAGTGTTGGGCGCAGGATGAGAGAGTGATGTGACGTAAGGAAGAAGAGAGCGAGAGTAAGGAGCGAGGGAGAACTGAGAATAGGATGACGCCAGGAGATTCTGATGGAGATTTCGAGAGACGGCGATGACGATCAAATCTATTGGGTGAGAGAGAAGAGGAAAGATTCTTAGTGAGAG
>CM065704.1:6846008-6848508 GCA_017654935.2 Phymorhynchus buccinoides
GCTGGGCCTAACTATGTCTTAGTTAGGCGCATAACGGCAGCATGGCGCATCTGCGCTCATATGACAGGAAAGTGTCTGCTTTGATGCAAAAATAAATTTCTTTTTGTCCAATGTTTTTGTGTGAAACTCAGAAACCAACTCGGTTTAACGTGAACTTTATGAATTGTTCTGTGTTCTGTAAAAGAAGAAAATAATCAAATGTGCTTATTTACTGATCCTTCAGACTAGGGGTATGGAGCTCAGCTATTCGCTGAGATATTTTTCGTTCATGAAAGAGAAATCTCAGTGAATAGCTGAGCTCCGTACCCCTACTCTGAAGGACTGAAGAGTTGGTGCGTTTGAAATGCAGAATAATTTTGCTTTGATAAAACTTTTCGGTGTCCAATGTCTGTATTTGTGAACCTCAGAAACAAAACCAGTTGACGTTAACTTTATGAAATGTTCCGTGTTCTGAAAAAAAAAATATTTTTTTTATAGTAAAATGTGCTGATTTTTCGTTCATGACAGGACATGCAGTGAATGCTAGAAGAAGAAAAAGAAGAAGAGGAGGAAGAAGAAGAAGAAGAAGAAGAAGAAGAAGAAGAAGAAGAAGAAGAAGAAGAAGAAGAAGACGACGACTTGTGGGTTTCCCCCGGTTTGTAGCCAATTCCAGGTTTTTATAAGACCGGGGGTGCATTGAAATGGGAACGGAGACCTCTCAGTTTCTCTGTGTCTGTCAGTGTGTATGTAGGACTGTGTACATAATTATATACGGTAGGTGAAGACGGGGTAAAAAGCCCATGGGCGGCTAAGAAGCCCATGCCAATTATCTCATGAAACGAAGCCAATTTCAGTCACATTTTGCCCATGAGACGAGTGTTCATGTTTAGCATTCGTCTCATGGGCAAATTTGACTGAAGTTTTCTTTATTTCATGAGATAATTGGCATGGGCTTCTTACCCGCCCATGGGCTTTTTACCCCGTCTTAACCCATAAAAAAGTAATTTATGAGAACGGACTAATGTTTCACGGCTGTAAACGTAGGCTACTTGCGAAACAACTGAACCAATCCTGATGAGAAATCCCAGGACTGTGTCTGCTAAGTGCTACGCACCGCTGCTAATGATGCTCACCAGGGCCTGTATTCACGTTGAGATAGCATGAGACTTAGCAGCATGCTAATGATGCTCACCAGGGCCTGTATTCACGTTGAGATAGCATGAGACTTAGCAGCATGCTAATGATGCTCACCAGGGCCTGTATTCACGTTGAGATAGCATGAGACTTAGCAGCATGCTAACTTAGAAGCTCTTCCAAAAGTCCTATTAAATCCTATTGGACATTGGAAGAGCTTCTAAGTTAGCATCATGCTAATGATGCTCACCAGGACCTGTATTCACGTTGAGATAGCATGAGACTTAGCAGCATGCTAACTTAGAAGCTCTTCCCAAAGTCCTATTAAATCCTATCGGACATTGGAAGAGCTTCTAAGTTAGCATCATGCTAATGATGCTCACCAGGGCCTGTATTCACGTTGAGATAGCATGAGACTTAGCAGCATGCTAACTTAGAAGCTCTTCCAAAAGTCCTATTAAATCCTACAGGACATTGGAAGAGCTTCTAAGTTAGCATGATGCTAAGTCTTATGCTATCTCAACGTGAATACAGGCCCAGGACCTGTATTCACGTTGAGATAGCATGAGACTTAGCATCATGCTAACTTAGAAGCTCTTCCAAAAGTCCTATTAAATCCTATAGGACATTGGAAGAGCTTCTAAGTTAGCATCATGCTAAGTCTCATGCTATCTCAACGTGAATACAGGTCCAGCTCTATTGTTTCACTCCCAGAAATACACTAATAGGCCTTCTACATAGGTGCGTAGAGTGGCACAGAGGTAACGCGTTCGCCTCGTGTCAAGCAAACCCGAGTTCGAACCTGGGTACAGGGAAGTTTTCCCCTCACTTTTGCACTAGGCCTTACGGTCTGAACGTGGAGTCTCTCGGATGAGACGATAAATCGAGGTTCCGTGTGCCCATGCACTTAGCACACGTTCAACCCAATGGCAACGAAAAATATGTCATTTGGTCAACATTTACTCCCCCCTCACCCCTTTTCTTCCTCATCAATCGCACAAAAATCGCATGCAAAAAAAAAGGGTGGCGCGGGTCTGGCTGCGACGCGCTCTCCAGGTGGGAGCAAGCTTTTTTTTTTAAACGAAAAAAGGTGTCATTTAGTCAAAATTTACCCTCCCTCCTCTTCTTCCTCATCAGTCACAGAAAAATCGCATGCAACATTATTTTTTTATGCCACGCGGTCTCCAGGTGGGAGCAACCCGAATTTCACCGAGACGCCTCTGTGACTATAAAGTGTGGGAAAAAAAGAAGAAGATGTTTTGTAGCTAGAGTTTCAGTACAATCGACAACCTTCAAACCGAACAAGTAAGAGAAATCAATTTTCTACTCAGATCATAGTTACTAGTCCCCAAATTAAGAAGATTATTAACCCTTTCACCGCCAATGT
>CM065704.1:6861008-6871008 GCA_017654935.2 Phymorhynchus buccinoides
GGGAGGGGAGTGATTCGGAGGATCTCAGCACACCAAGTGAAGGCAGACCCACAGACGGGGGGATACGCGAGACATCCTCGCGTCACCCTCGACTATGGGGCCGCCCCCTCCCGGAGGGAGATCGGCTCACGGACCACTTGGGAGGGGAGGGGAAAGGGGAGTAGACACCCGGAGGTACTCAACCTTGAAAAGGGAGACCCGCGCTCAGGATACTATGGGGGAAGGGAAGGGGGGGAGGTGGGGGGGAAGGGGGGGAGGGGAGGGGAGGGGGGAGGAGGGGGGGTGAACAAAAGTTAACTTATTACTTGGCTTTTGTTTGTAACCGGGCTCGCATTCTACAGACTGACCTATAAAATCCACCTAAAACGTTATTGTTTATAAAAATTCCACTGCTGAGCATCGCATCTTCTAAGATTTATCATTAAAATTTCCAGGACCACTGGTTAAAATTAGTCTTTTTATTAATAAAATCTTTTAAAATATCGCGGAAGGTCTGTTAAAATCAGAGAACGAACAAACTATATACAATACATATTTATTTATTACGATTTATATAATTCAATAAGATATTATAGAAGATGATATTTGTGTGCTTGTTTATGGGAGGCTGTAGAGAACGATTAAATCGGAAATACGGAAAAGAGATGTTGGGCCGGGTTCGAACCTCTGACCTGTAGTGTGAGTGTGCAGTGACTTATTCTTTTGGCTGTTGCTCTATCTATTATATACAGGTTAAAATAACTCTTTTTCTAACTAACTAATCCCGCAGAGGGCGGTCTCCCATCTAAAACGTGGGGTTCCCTATGCCCTAAAATACTGCGGATTAAAAAAGAGAAGAATTGAAATAGTAAATTTTAAATATATACAAGTATGTACATCCGACATGCCTTTATACAGCCATTTCTTCGACGGTAAAATATGTACATTGTTAAAACCGAGTTCGAAGAATTAAAAGGCATGCATTAACGGCGAACTTTGTATAAAATAATCAGGTGAGTAGTGTCTAAAAAAGTGGGTTAAAATGGAAGCTTGTGTGGATGAGGGGACGAAATATTTCGTGCATTTAATGTTTGATGGGGGTGATTTTGTGAGTACTACTTTGATAGGGATTTAGTTTTTAGTTTTTAAATAATAATGGAGAGGGGAGTGGGGGGTGACCTGCGAACCGGGTATTCAGTGTTTGTTTTGGACATAAAATTCACCCGTAGAGACCCGTGGGCCGTCCGGGGGTTAAAACTTTGATAAAATCTGTTATATATAAAATATTGATGTTTTTTAAGTTGTGGTTTGGTAAAAGGGATCTATGTTAAAATTTTTATTTTTTTTAAAAAAAAAAAAATGATCGACTGCCAGTCAACGGAGAGTAGGCTTGTTTGCCAAGCCCCGAGGTGAGAGCCTTCCGCGGGAGGCATATTAAATTATGTGTAAGTTAGTGTAAGTATATGTGGGGAAAGGTTTGTAGCCCATAGAGAAGGGGGAGGGGGCTTGGACTGGCCCCCTATGAAGGGACGATAGAAGGAAAGGGGGGGAGGGGGGGATCCCCAACAGAAGTTGGGGATTTGTGAACCCCTGCGATGTGACAAGACCTCTCCATCCGGGTCTCTGGGGGGAGGGGGAGTGGGTAGTGGTTGGCTAGACCTGGGGACCGGTCCAGGGAGATGCCGCTCATTCCGGGGGGGGAGCCTCCGGGGGGCGCCGCCCGGGCCCGCACGCCCCTGGTAGAGGCAATCGGGCGTACTGACCCGGACGGCACCCCCCGGCGACTCACTTGCCCCCGGAGACAAGGACCAGTTGGAAGTTGGGGGCGAGAGGGGCCAAGGTGACGCCCCCCACCGGCCGGGACACCGGCCAGAAGGAGCGGCGACAGTAAAGGGGAGCCGATAGGGTTCCGTGTCGACCTACACCCCCGCCCGGCCCCCGGCCGACGGGGGGGAGCCACCCGAGTCACTAGGAAGTGGGAGAGAGACCCATTGGAGAGGCAGCATACACCAGACCAGGGGTCACGGGGAGGGGCTACATTTGAAGAAGTGAGAGATAGATTTAGAAGTGGTGTCCAAAGGAAGCCTGGCCGAGGGCCTCGGCCAGCCATATTATTGCTTGCCAGTCATCTGTTTGTCTTTGTATGATTATTTGTTTTGTGAAGGGGATATTGTTTGTTTTGAGTTTTGTTACTAATTTATCTAATTCGGGGGTTATAATATGGCATTGTGTAAATAAGTGGTCTACTGTGAGAAAGTCTCCACATTCACATTTTAGTTCTTGAAATTTATTGTATGTGGCCTCGGTTCTAAGTCTGTAAATCATGGATAGAACGGGCCTAGGTACGGGGGGGAAAAGACCCCCTGTCACAATTTGGTGGTCCCAGGAGTGGGCCGCACAACGGGTCTCAAGTTCCCGAGCCCACACCTGGAACGAAGTTTTCTTTAGTACTGATTTAATTTCAGAGGTTGAAAGTTTAATATTAGTTTTGGTTCCGGACCGACCTAGGGCCGCCTCTTTGGCGGCCCCGTCGGCCTGGTCGTTGCCGTATAGGCCACAGTGGGAAGGGATCCAGCCTAGCGAGATGTCGGTTCCTTTAATTGTGATTTGATGTATAAGGAATTTAATTTCTTGTATGATAGAGCGTCTATTGTTGGTGTCCCCCACTAGAGCTTGTATAGATGAAAGAGAGTCTGTTAGTATGACTACACTCCGTGGGGGGTTTGGAAAGTTATTAGTGTATGAGCATGCTTCTAATATAGCCCAGAGTTCGGCACTAAAAATTGATATATTATTATTGAGTTGGAACGATTTAGTTACTTTTAGATCTGGGATAGTGAAAGCGCAGCCTGTATGTTGGTTGATTTTTGATCCATCTGTGTATATAAGAAGATTGTGTTTGAGACTGTGAATTTTTTCTAGTGCTGCTATTTTTAGTCTGTTTGGGTCTTCTTGTTTGGAGTATTGTTCATGTAGGGAGGTGTCTATTGTTATGGGGGTCACCTCCCACTGTGGGTAGTCATATGTAGGGTGAGTGGAGACTTCCTCTATGTTTACTCCTGCCTCGTGGAACAGGTCTTCAGTGTATTTAGTTATAGGGATAGTTTTATGGTATAAGGAAGGATGTTTAGTTATATGGTCAGGATGGGAGTGGTAATAAGGGTCTGAAAAATTGTCATAAAATTCAAAGTCTGTGTACATTTGGGTAGCGTATATACGGGGGAGAAGGATGGAGCAGTTAAGTTTTACTAGTTTGCGTAGTGGGAGCCAGCCCACGTCTCGATAGATAAGATCAGTCACCGCATAACGGGGAAGCCCCAGAGCTATTTTTAGACCGCGGATTTCTATTCTTTGTAATAATTTTAGATCGTGTGTTGTTAAGGAGTGCATTGCTTCTATACCATATACTAATTGACTGCGGACGAGGGATCTGACTAGGTTTGCTAATATTTTGGGGTTTTGTGCCCATTTTTCTAGGGAGATCATTTTAATGAAATTTAAGGTTTTGTAGGCTTTCCTAGTTATGTAGTTAATGTGTTCAGTCCAGGAAAGATTGTATTTTATGACTACTCCTAAGAATTTGGCGGTGTCGGATGCAAATACTGGTTGTCCATTGATATTGATTGAGAGGTTGTAGTTAATTGAGGGTTTTCTAATGTTAGTTAGTATTATGAAGATGCATTTATTTGGGGCTAAAGAAAAACCGTTATCTTGTAAGTAGTGGGCTATCGAGTCTGTTTGTTTTTGGTGTTGTTTAAGGGCTTCCTTGAGTTTTTTTTGGTTGAGTGTTTTCTGTGTGGGTGTCCAGGTGGCTATATCGTCTGCGTACATACTAAGTTTATTGTTGTTGATGTTTGTTTTATTTATATCTGCTAGCATAATATTGAAGAGGGTGGGGGCAACTATGCTACCCTGGGGCACCCCCATGTCCAGCGAGTGACTGTCTGAGAGGGACTGGCCCACCCTTACTTTAATTGATCGATTATTTAAGAAAGCTTTTATGAAATTGAAGAGGTTTCCTTCGATGCCGAGCTTGCTAATTTTTTGAAGCAACCTCCCATGCCAGACAGTGTCATAAGCGCCTTTTATGTCAAAGAAGGTGACCAACATGCTCTTCTGGCGGGCGAAGGCTTTTCTGGCGTGGGAGGTGAGTTTAACAATTTGTTCTGTGCAGCTTCTGTACTTTCTAAATCCTGCCTGTACTTGGGGGAGTAGGTTATTCTTTTGTAAGTGATATTCTAGTCGTGAACGTACGATTCTTTCGTACACTTTACCCAGGTGAGGGGTGAGGGAGATGGGGCGGTAGCTCTTGGGATCCTGCCTTGGTTTTCCATTCTTCAGGATCCCGACTACCTGTGCACATTTCCATGCCTGGGGCACTTCCCCACTCTCCCAACACCTAGAGTAAAATTGGTTAAGGATAGATAGAAATGAAGGGGGTAGTTGTTTGAGCATTCTATAGGAGATAGGGTCATCTCCTGTTGCTTTGTTGATTTTTTTAATATTACGAAGGGCCGTAGCAAGCTCGGCTAGTTTTAAGGGGGCATTAATACAGTTAGAGTTATTTGTAGATTTGGGGGGGAGGGGGATTGAGTTTCGTTTTTGTTGTTCGGCGGGGGGAAGGTGTTTTGTTTGGCTGGCTTTGGCGAATGTCTCGGCCAGGACGTTGGCTGTTTGTAGATTTGTTTTAGTAAGTGAGTTGGAAATAGGACAGAGAATTCTTGGTGTTTTTGGTTTGCCTCCCGCTTTGATTCTGCGTAGACGTTTCCATGCGTTGTTTAAATCTTTAAAGGATAAAATTTGTTCATTTGTAAAATATTCTAGTTTTGCCTTGGCGACCATCTTTTTGCTGTGTTTTTCTGCTTTGCGTTTATTTTGGTGGTTGGGATGAGAGGGTTGGTGGTTGAAGGTGTTACTTGCAGAGTGTTTTTGTTGGACGGCCTCCGCACATTCGTTATTCCACCAGGGGTTGTTTTTTATTTGATAATTAGTGTTCGGGGATGATTTGGGGATGGAGGTGTCTGCTGCTGTGGTGATGGCTGTTTTTATATTATCATAATGTGTTTCTAAGTTAGTGTTTTGTAGGTCTTCCTGAGTATATGTATTGAGTAATGTTTTAAATTGTTGCCAGTTGGCTTTCTCAAAGTTGTAGTGAGGGGGGGGCGGGGGGTCATCGGAAATCTCAATTTCAACTGTAAGGGAAATAATAATAGGTTTGTGATCGGATCCTAAGGGGTCTACTTGGGGGGTCCATGAGAATTCGGTTAGAAGTTGGGGGCTAGCTAGTGTTAGATCAATGGCTGAAGGATTGTTTGTTGGGTTGTCAGGGTATCGAGTGGTAGAGCCGTCGTTTAACAGGGTGAGATTTGAGTTTAGGATGTCGGTAAAAAGGGTCTGTCCTCCTTGGGAGTGTGTGGTCGTGACTTTTTCCCATGCTGGGTGGTGTGCGTTGAAGTCACCGACCACAACCCATGTTTCAGAGGGGGGGAGGGAGGCAATCCAGTCTTCAGAGGGCATTTTATTATAACCTTGGGGGAAATAGGTATTGATAATTTGGGTGGGTTTATTATTTAATGTGACTTGGGTGGTATTGGAATAAACTACTGGGGGGAGGTTTTGTATGGGGGAGGGTATGTATTGGTGTTGAATATTTTGATGGATATAAGTGGCTGTTTGTACATTGCCTTTAAAGTTGCTGACCCCTGGTGGATGGCAGAAGCCGTCTATTTTTGGCAGTTTGGAATATGGGACTTTTAGTGATTGTAAGCAGATAATTTGGAATTGTGTGGTATTTGTTGCAAGGAAGTTGAGAAGAAAGGGGAAATTGGGTGTTATTGCGCGGCAGTTCCATTGTAGTAGATTGAGGGACTTAAGTGTGGTAGTGGGGGGGGGGTTGGTTTGTGTAGTAGGTTTGTTGTGGTTCTGTGGGGTGCCCTCAGCAGCGAAGGGCGGGCTGGGGGAGGACTAGTTTGTTCTTTGTCTGTGCGGACTGTCTTCGTTTTTTTGCTTCCATTTGTTCTTGGTCTGGGCGGCAAATAAATTGGGCAATTCTCATGCAGTTGGATGAGGGGGATGTATCTAGAGGTTTTGAGAACATGGATTGTGGCAAGAGGGACCTGAGTCCCTCTACGAGAGTGAGTGGTTTGGTGGAAGTTCGGGCTTTGGCTATCTCGGTAAGTATCTGAGTCATGAATTGTTCTCCTGAGCTTTTGTTACTTAAGTCTGTGTTACTAAGGTCGAGTTCGATGATGGGAGTGGGGGTGGGGGGTGGGGGAGGGGGGGGTGTTGGTAAGTGGGTTGTCAGTTTGTCTGTCAGTGCCTTTACTAGTTGTGTTAGGTGGCTGTCAAGTTTCTTCATCATCAGGTCGGTTTGTTGTGTGATTTGTTCTGTAACTATTTCTTGTATGCGTTGTTCAGTCAGGATTTTTGCTCGGGATTCTCTGAGAAGTTGGGCCTTAAGTTTGTATTGTGTGGCTTGGTAGGAGGGGAGTCTTCGTCTGAAGCTTGTCGGTCTACCTCTGGGAAGGGAGTAACTTTTTGTTTGGGCGGGTACTGATGGGGCTGGTGGGTCTTTTTGAAGGATGTTGATTTTGGGTCGCGTCATGTTGGTACGAGGGGCAGGGGTTGGTCTTCTGAGGGGGATAGCTTTAACTTTACTTGCATAACTGTTGGGGTCAGGGAGTTGTTGATAGTCGTCGGTTCTCCAGGATGGGTCAATGATGGGAGGTGGGGTGGAAGGGGGGGGGGGGGGGCTGCTTTGTTTTTGTTTGTATTTGTTGTCTTGTTCGATGGTCGCCTTGGCTCTTCTTATTGCTTCGGCGTATGGGATGAAGGCCTCACCCCGGAACTTATTGGCTCTGAGACGGAGTTTGTATTGAGGACATCCCGCGTAAGCTGCCGAGTGATCTCCAGAGCAGTTAATGCATTTACGTATGGCGGAAGAGCACTCGGCAGCGAGATGTCCTGTTTGAGCGCACCGAGCGCAAGTCTTTTTCTCGGCGCGACATTGCGTAGCCGTATGTCCGAGTCGCGCGCACTTTTGACACTTTCGTACAGGGGCTACGTAAGTGTGCACCCTGTACTCCATGGCATTGATTTTAACGAAATCCGGAAGATATGTACATGTGAAAGTTATTTTGATTGCTCTAGACTCAGTGCCGTCGCGGTTCTTGAGCCTAAGGGCATGTTTGGCCTCTGGGATGTGCGGGAGCATGTCAGACACGCTCTCCGCTAGCGGAATCCCTTTTATAACTCCCTCGGTAGTTGCGGTGGGGATGGTGCACTTGATATTGATGCCTGCGACGGATTGCATCTCGGCCAGTTTTTGTTGTTGTTTGGCTGACTGGCAGCCGATCAACCAACAGTTGTCAGGTAGTGCGCGTTGGCTCTGAATGGGCCCTATTGTATTCTGCCACATTTGGTAGGAAGTAGTAGGGCCGAGGCCTCGGAGGGTGGCTTGCCCGGAACGCAGGTCTTGGACTTTGACAGGGTGTTTAAGAAATTCGGGCGGAAGATCGTTGGAGGTGTTGTTTCTTTTTCTACTGTTTTGGCGGTCTTGTCTAACTTGTTGTTGTTCTGTGGGCCGGGGGTCCACTTTCTGTGAGATAGGGGGGAGTTCGTTTGCAGCTACGGTATGTTGGGAGGAGGTCTGGGGGGCTCCCCAGATCGAGGTCACTTCGGTGTTTTGGTTGGTGTCCATCGCGTCTGGCTCCTCCTCCTCCCCCAGAGGGGGGGTAGCTTCGGAAATCAGGACGGAGGAGCTTTCGGAAGATCGCGAGGGGGAGCTGGTTTTTTGTGGGTTTGGGACATTCATATTTAGGCTTATTCTGGCTTTTGGTCTTTCTCTTTGTGGTTTTGGGGCCTCCTTGGAGGACAGATCTGTTTCTAGCTGAACTGGGGTTTTAGTTTTTTTTCCACTGGGATGGACGACGTCGTCGTCTGTCGATTGAGAGCCTCTTGGGGCTCTTGGTCTTTTTCGATGGGGGGTGAGGATCAGTTGTTCTTTTTCTGGGGAGTAGTAGAGGGTGGAGTTCCCTACCTCTCTTGTTTGAAGTTCTGTTGGACTATCGTTGAAAACGGGGGACTCGGGGGACTCGAGACTCTCGGAGGACTCGGAATCGGTTCGCGAAAGTGAAATGGCTGTGGGCTGACTCGAGTCAGCCCCTTTCTTCGGAGACGCGTGAGACATGTCGGGTACTCTAGTCTAAAAATCAATCTAAATACAAAGTGACTAGGTTTATTTCTAACATGTACTACACAAAATGCGAGCCCGGAAACTTTTAAAGCAAAAAAAAGACACAAATAAAGGAAAGACTACATTTTCTGACTAACTGGGCAGTGGGAAAAATTTAATTTTACTTTGGGGCTACGGCAGTGTCCCCTGGCTGACAGCAGTGTCTCCCTGGTTTCCCTACAACACTAGATAGGAGAGGGTTGTAGCAACTCACTCCGAAGTATGTAGAGCAGACTGGAGGCACCAAGACAGCAGGAAGAGCAAAGCCCACCCAGGTGGGGTACCAGATGGAAAAGGTGGGTCCCACCGCCACAGACGCTGTCCCTGCAGCTCAGTTGTAGTCGAGGGCGTGGATGAGGGGGTGTTGATCCCTCGTATGAAGTTGGGGGTGGTTGGCAGTTCGTAGTAGGCAGCTACGTCACTTTCTGGTTATTGTTCTTTGTCTTTCTCCTTCACCTTCCCTCTCTTGGTTTTAAGTTGATCTTTGATCAATGGCAACGGCGTAGGCAGGTAGGCCGGATTTTTTCTCTCTTGAATTTCAACTCAGCTGGCTGACCCGTCGCGTCTTTAGAGAACGTGCGAAAACTGGAGCGCTTGTAATATGCGACCTCTCCCATGGAAAGAGCTCAGGAATTCCAATTGTTAATAACCCTGTTTGTGAAAAAATGTGCATAAATATTAGTATGAACTAATGATTTTGTTAGTTTTAAGGAGTGTCCTCTAGTGGCAGAGTTACTAAGAGAAAAAAGTGTGTTTGTAGTTCTAGTATCATAATATCCATTTAAGATCTTAAAAGTTTCAATCATATCTCCCCGTGCTCTTCTATACTCTAGGCTAGGTAGATTAAGAAGTTTCAGTCTTTCCTCATAGCTCATATTACTCCATTGAAGCTACTTGGCTACAGAAAATATGTTTTCTGCAATATTGTGGGATTTCTCTGTGACACATTTAGAATGGGGTCAATCCTTACTGCCCAAATTTTGGAACACAATATCATTGAATAACAGACCCTGATTTCGTGAGTTTTTATGACATGGTTGTTAAATCGCTGTGGTGCAAAAATGCGACATTGGCGGTGAAAGGGTTAATCGTATTTTTGTGACGTATTCACGCTCTTACTTTTATCATTAAAAAAAATGTATACATAATAGAGTAGAAAGAAGGGTTGCGTACCCCTCATTATGACGCAAACAATGACGCAAGCATGACGTGTTTCTCTACTTCTTCTTCTGCGTTCCCAGACCATATGGCCATAATGGGTAAGGTACGTATGTGTCCGGTTTTTTCAGTTTTCACTGGTCTCCCCCCCCCCCCCCCCCCCCCCCCCCCCCCGCAGCTGCGTAGAACCGACACATTCCGATTTCGGAGGAGCTCAAGAGAGAGAGAAAAAAATATTTGGACGATTTTGTGTCTTCTAAAAAGGCAGGAGAATGGACCAACAAGTCAGAAGATAGTAGATGATGGAAAGCTAAGGGGAAAGGCAGAGTCCAAGAGAGTGGCAGATTGGAGGAAGCTACAAGCACAGAACTTCCAGAAGGTGGGGGAACTATTTTTTACGAAAGACCCCCCCCCCCCCCCCCCCCCCCGGTATCCCCACACGTGGAGGTTTCTTTACAATCTCCGTACCCCACCAGCGCGCAGACGTGTTGTTACTCTCTATATTTTGTTCTTCTCGCAGCTGTTTCGGGAGGAACATTTAGTTTATCTATATTATCAGAAGTTTTTGTTTGTGGCTCAAGCCACAAACCTAGAACTCACTTTGTCGGTCGGTCGGTCTGTCGGTCCAAA
>CM065704.1:6876008-6888508 GCA_017654935.2 Phymorhynchus buccinoides
CACACCCGTCCCCCCCCCCCCCCCCCCCCCCCCTCCCCCCCCCCCCCCCCCAACACCCCCCCCCCCCCCCCCCCCAATGTTACAACTCTCAATCTTTAAGTCTGGTTTCTTTCAGTTTCATGACAAATAATAGGCTGATCCTAACCCTATGCCTATCCCTGTTTCCGAGAATGACAGATTGATGCCTCTCAGGGATTGTTTCTTCAATGCGAACATTTGATGGGGAGGTTGTGTGTGTGTGTGTGTGTGTGTGTGTGTGGTGTGTGTCTTCTTCTTCTTCTTCTTCTTCGATCGCAGTTTCCTAGTCAATTATGAGCGCAGATGCGTCATGCTGCCGTTATGCGCCTAACTAAGAAACAGGCCCAGCAAGTCCGACTTCGGCTCGGGTTCGGAGTCGGGGGGGGGGGTGGGGGGGGGGGGGGGGGGGGGGGGGGGGGGGGGGGGGGGGGGGGGGGGGTGGGGGGGGGATGTTTTTGAAAGTGTTTCGTGAAGAAAAAAAAAAGAGGCAGGAGAATGGACCGGATGTAAGGCAGAAAGAAATAGTATGGATGACAGAAAGCAAAGGAAAAGGGCAGAGTCAAAGAGAGAGTGACAGATTAGAGGAAGTTACAAGCACAGAACTTCCAGAAGGTGTGGGGGGTGGGACTATTTATACAAAAGACCCCCCCCCCAGTATCCCCACGGGTGTGTGTGGTGTGGTGTGTGTGGTGGGGTGTGGGTGTGGTGTGTGTGTGTGTGGGGGGGGGGTGTCTAATAATAAAACCCACAACTTATAGTCAACTTTATTATTAATTTGTAGTGAGGAATCAGAATATTTCATTACAAATTAACTATCTGTATACATGTATTCTGTTCTATGTTTCGTGCGAAACTTGTGATATTTGAGTGTGTGTGTGTCGGTACCCAAACCAGTGTACCTGGGAACTGAATCAACGTAGGCTGTACTGTGCAATTCTACCTTAGGCACAACTCCGCAATTCGACGTTAGGCTCAAACTATACATTCGACCTTAGGCTCAAACTATAAATTCGACCTTAGGCTCAACTATGCATTCGACCTTAGGCTCAACTATACATTCGACCTTAGGCACAACTTTGAAATTCGACGTTGGGCTCAACTGTGCATTCGACCTTAGGCTCAACCGTACATTCGACCTTAGGCACAACTTTGAAATTCGACGTTGGGCTCAACTGTGCATTCGACCTTAGGCTCAAACGTAAAACTTACATGAAATTTTCGACATGAGGCACACTTGTCAGTCATGCCATTTTGTTTCGACCTTAGGCGCAACCGTACATTCGACGTTATTCCGGTCACCCCATTCCCTTAATTATGTGACCCAGCACCACGAAAGGGACATTAAGTCGCTGGGCTAGTTTCTCACAACAGGCTTGCAAAGTAAAAAATATCATTTTTTTGTCAATTTTGAGTTATGGGTATCTTCGTGTTCTCTAACATCTTATCTTTCATATTTATAAAAGATAATCTTTAATATGGTCTCTAAATGGTCTTATACGTGCTTTAAAACGAGAAGGTCAATGCATTTTCTTCAGCTAGGCTAGACTTTATTTCAGACTGTGTTGTCTCAAAATAGTTGACGCTCACCCTACTAACTTTAAATGCTCATAACTCTGGAACGGAAAAAAAGATACAAGAATGGTTTTTGTATCATTAGAAAGAGAATTGTCTGAAGTTTTCAAATGTATGATTATCTCAGAATGGTCAGTTTGACACTTAATGTCCCTTTCGTATATAGGATTCAAATCAAAGATCTCTCTCGTTAACTCTCTCTCTCCCCCCCCTCTCCTCTCCTCTCTCTCTCTCTCTCCCCCCCTTCCCAGTCCCCAGTGACTAATGATGCATACACTCTTTTCCAACTGAAAATCGCTTCCAAAGCCTGTCTTGGATTATAATAATGACACAAATCTGTTTGTGTTGATTCTACACAAACATGTACTTCGCGACGTTTGGCCGAGTATTAGATTCCAGTTAAAATTGCACGTTCAGGACAATTGTCCTGTTAATATTATTTAAAGGTGGACCCTGACGGGTTTGTTTTTGCAAGAAACACGTCGAGATCACCAGAAAGACAGCCTTTTCAAGGATCGGAACACTCACTTTGCTCTGGTTTCCTAGAAATTAAACCGTCAAAACGGCGATTCCCCCTTGGCGGAGATGCCGGAAAGAGTAGCCATTTTGGATGGGGTGGGTGGAGGTCACTCATTGTGATTGAAGCGTTTTCTTTTTTTGTAGTGCAGTTAAAAAAAAAAGGAGCTATTTCATTTGTTGTGAGCGAAACTCCTTTAGATAAACGGTATAAAATTAAAAATAAAGTCTTGTATTGCGAAATTTTCTTGCGGCCAATAGAAAAAGAGACGGACACGCCTTCTCTTTGGGTGAAATAATTTGACTTCCAGCATCTCCGCCATGGAGGAATCGCCGATTTGACGGTTTGATTTCTAGGAAACCAGAGCAAAGTGAGTGTTGCAATCTCTGTAAAGAGTGTTTACCTGGTGATCTCGACGTGTTTCTTACAAAAACGCATCCGTCAGGGTGCCCCTTTAAGCCAGGACTCATTGTCCCATCAGAACGTATAACACTGTTAACTCATTCAAGTCGTTCCGGCCATATATGTCCAGAATTAATAGATGGCTGTCAATTTGATGGATTTGCTTCAAGGGAAGTAAATCTGTGTGCAACACCGTACCTTGGTCACTTCTAAACTCGCTTCGCTCCCTTAGACCACAATTTTGCCTCAGACTTTGCTCTTGTAGTGGTTTGCTGTGGGGAAACCAATTGGTGTGGAGAGTTTTTCCACGTAAAGTCTGTACAGTCTTATAAAGACTTATAAAGTCTATATATAAAAACTAAAGTCTGATCTACCACTTCCTTTTGTCTAAATCTGAAGTAAAAACCCGTAATATTCTTTGATTTCTCCTTTTGTTTATGTATATTTTGTGTGTGTGTATGGCTGCAGTGATTTGTGAGTTAAAAACAAATCAAAATCGCTGCGATGCGAATGAGTTAAAAACGTATAATTATCGTAGAAACGCCCGTGGTTGTCTATTCTGCCTATAAGCCTTTCACTAGCAGACGCGCATGTAAGCGCGGATTTCACTTCACAGACACAGACCCCTATCATATGACAGCCACGTGACTTTTAGCTCATAAATATGCATGAGATTTTTCAATACAAATGGCCGCTTCAGTGTGGGAGCACAAATAACAACTCTTATTAATCTCACTTATCTCACAGTCCACCGTGACATCAGGGGCGGGGGAGTCTTTGTTGCTACCCCCCCCTGGGATCAGATGGAACACATAATATTATTTATAACAATGGTGGCCTCTGGCGGTATGTTCCCCTATTCACAAATAATTTTATATAAAATAATGACTTCTCACTAGATTTCATCTAGTTAAATAACTAAAATCACATATGGTCAGGTTAGACCAAAATATACATAAAACAAACTAGATTTTAATAGCAACTTTTAACATAACTATGGAACCTTAATAGTTATAAACTTGTCTCTTTTATCAAATCTTAACTTATTTTACAAATTAAACAATCTTAAGACATAGATTTTAACAAAACAATTTTAAAGCTATAGGGTTTAGTCCCGTAGCTTGACTAGAGTAGAACATAAATTTTTAACATAAAATTTTATAAATTCACATACGTGAAAATAACATTATACTTTGCCCTATGGACAATATTAAATAAACTAAATACTTGTTAAAACTTTAACATAGTTTAAAAATTCAACTTAGTTATAATTGAAATATTAAATAATAACGTCACTTGTAAAAAGTTTAAACAGTTTGTCTGTAAAAGTGGTGTACATAATAACAATGTACATATTAATATTAATAGCCTTATGGCCAAAAACTTTTTTGACAGTTGTCTTTGTATCAAATAAATTTATAATTAAAAACCTCTAGGTAACTATTAGTTGTGTTTGGTCCCAAGGGACCAAAACCTAATAGGATAGCCTTATATAATAAAAAAATGTACATATATAAAAAGGAAATTAAAGAATAACTTGTACCTTTTCATAACTTTTTTGAAAAGTTTTTTAAACTGTATATTAACTTGAACACAGGCTTCTGCCTGTCAAGAATTTTAATAATAAAGCTCGTCCCGAGCACAAACACGGATTGTTTTTATCCAATTGCTCAGTTGAGCCTAAAATGCATGAATTTTAACTGTAGCCCTGGGGTTTTTTTTAATCAGACCTCCTCCAATCTGTCAGATTTAAAAGCAAACAGCTAAATATCTTTTAAATTAAAATATTTTATCACAAACTTAAAATTTTATATTCTTCAGCTTGCGCTATTAAAATAAATTAAAAAATTCTTTATAAACTCTGATAAAATAAAACAAATAACTTCTTCTTTCAAATTTCATCTTATAAAACTTAAAATCCATCTTTTTTCTAGGATCTTTATAAATTAAAATGCCTCAAATAGTCTTTTGGCTCAGAGGGCGTAAAATCTCTATTTTTCTCTCTCTCTCGGAGCACAAATGTGTTTCCCTCTCACTCTGATCACTCTGAACAAGAATCGATCATAATATCCCGAGTCAAGGGGACTAACTCCGAACGTCACACCAAATGTTTTATTAAAAAAAATAACTCAGAATAAAGTCTAACTCACATTTCATTTCTGAAAGATGCATATTGAATAGCAATGATGATATTTTCATTCAAAAGCTAACACAATGTCACACAACAAACCATGAATTAGAAGAAAAAATCCGTAATGGCACTCCAAACATCCGACCGGGTCAAAAATTTGGTGTCACTTTGAAAAATCCGTTCCAAAAGACTATTGGGTGCTTTCCCTTGCTGTAAAGACCAAAAACGGACCAGTGAGAGTCAGGAACAGGAAGAACTAACTTAGTATATTGCATTGTGGGTAGGGAGAAAGTGAAAGTGAACGTACTAGACCTGGCGTTCAGCGGTCGCAATCGGCGTTTACGCGAGCCAGGGAAGGAAAACAATTCGGTCGGATTTGGCGTCTGCAATTATTAGAGGGGGTTCTATTTGATGGATTTTCTTCGGATTTTGTGTGTGTGTGTCAAGATGGCGTCGTGGTTTCAACCCAGGTACACTGTAGATTTCGTTCAGTGCATTTTATTCAATATTGTTAGCGATAAAGACGTAAGCGAGGAGGAAACACCTCAGCCGATGCAAGAAGCGTGAAAGTGGGTCAACCTGACCGTAATGAAAGTGTTGGTACCTCCGGCAAGTAAGTCAGCAAAAAGGGGGCGTGGTCATGGTCGAAGTAGAGAGGTTGTAGGTGTGATGCAGCTCAAGATAGAGATTCTTCCAGTAAAGTAAGTTGTACTGTATTATTTACAGTCTGTTTTTATTAATAATAATAATATGCATGATTTGTTGATCTTTGAGCCATTAGTTATTCAGCTGGAAGCAAGCTGATTTGAAAATACTTTTTTTTTTCAAAGTGCGCCTTCATACTAACATTATATTTCTGGCATGATTTGTTCTGTTCATACTCATATTTGTTTATGAAACAGACTGGCAGAAGCATGGAGCATTCATTACAAGCAAACAAAGCATGCAAATATGTGTCTACAATATCTCTGTAACTTTTATTTCTCATTTTTACATTTGTTTACAACACGAATCTGTGAATTATCTCCCCTGTTCTAAGAGTTATTCCCCTTTGCTCTGCTATGATTGGTCAGAACATATGCGGCATTCATTTATCGACCAGAATATATGGACACGTATGGGTCTATCTGGCTTAGATTATTTTATATTAATTTGTATGTGTACCACCCCAAAACATCAAATGTTTTCCTCAGAGTGCTGCTAGTCAAAGGTATTGTTATCCCACAGGTTTTGGGTGTGCTTATTTTGATGTCAGCGTGTTTCTGATATAGGGTAAGACGGGGTAAAAAGCACACGGGCGGGTAAGAAGCTCATGCCAATTACCTCATGACAAAAATAAAGGCAATTTCAGTCACATTTTGCCCATGAGACGAGTGTTAATGTTTAGCATTCGTCTCATGGGTAAATTTGACTGAAATTTTCTTTATTTCATGAGATAGTTGGCATGGGCTTCTTACCCCCCCCCCCCCCCCCCCCCCCCCCCCCCCCCCCCCGCCCAAAAAAATGTAATTATATGCCCACCCCAAATTGTGAGTTGGTGAATCCTCAAAGAAGAGTCAGTCCGACGATGATCTTGTTATTTGTCTTTGTCTGTGTGTTTTTTTATTTTATTTTAATTTTTCATCTGTGAACAGCTTGTTTCAAAACTTTTTGAACGTATTTTGATCACATTTAAAAATTTTAATTGAAAGTAAATTTAATATTATACTAATTAAAACTATATTATTTAAAATATTTTATTAGTAGGCCTATACAGTGGGACCTCCCTTATAAGACCTTCACAAACCATCCAAAATGAGGTCTTATAAGGGAGGGGTCTTATAAGGGAGGGGTCTTATAAGGGAGGGGTCTTATAAGGGAGGGGTCTTATAAGGGAGGGGTCTTATAAGGGAGGGGTCTTATAAGGGAGGGGTCTTATAAGGGAGGGGTCTTATATGGGAGGGGTCTTATAAGGGAGGGGTCTTTAAGGGAGGGGTCTTATAAGGGAGGGGTCTTATAAGGGAGGGGTCTTATAAGGGAGGGGTCTTATAAGGGAGGGGTCTTGTAAGGGAGGTAATGTTAATACCTACAAAGAAGGGCAATGTCTCAGAGAAGTAGGTCTTATGTGGGAGGGAGTCTTATAAGGGAGGTTCCACTGTACTGTGTTTAAAACAAAATAATTCCATTGAAATTTGGATTCAATCTACATTCCAGAAGATCGTTTTTGTTGTTGTTGCTGTTGTTGTTGCATTTTTTGGTTACTGATCGTTTTGTTTAATGTGTTTGTTATTATTACCCGGCCAGAGGCCGAGGTATTACGATTGGTTTGTGTGTGTGTGTGTGTGTGTGTGTGTGTGTGTGTGTGTGTGTGTGTGTGTGTGTGTGTGTGTGTGTGTGTGTGTCTAACGTCTGTGTATCGATTATCTTAAAAACTACTGTTTGGATTTTGATTAAAATAAGCTTCCTTTCGTTAATCAACACCTTGCTGACCTTGACCTTGAAGTTTGACCTTGAAAACCGAAATTTCCTTCTTTGGGCTATGTAATTTCCCCCCAGCTTTATTTCGTGAACTAGTGAACAGAATCGCTTCACATTTTGTGTGGTGGTGTACCATGGTGCAAGGAAGTTTGCATACAACTTTATAGCTGTATCTCGCGAACTACTGAACAAATCTTGGGCTATGTATTTTATGCGTTCTGTAAGGGTGGAAAGTGGTGTGTTTATTGGGGGGGGGAGGACATAACTCTGGCCGGGTTTGCATTGTCACAATGCGTTGCTGCCGCTCGGCGATGCCCTTGTATAACATGAGTAGTGTATACAATAAAATAAAAACCACAAACGCCCATAATTCTAGTTTAAAGCGACTTTTCGAGTGTCTTGCACATTTGTCTTTAGGCCCTATTGTCCAATTGGATTTTTTAAAAATTGAGTCTTGCCCTTGCCTTACAAACTCAAGAAATGTTTTGTGACATTACTTTTGAGACATTGAGAAAATGTTATGCATACCTTGTAAACGCCCCCCCCCCCCCCCTCCTTTAGGACCGATTTCGTGCATAGGGACCTCCCCGTGGGGATACCGGGGGGTGTTGTGTACAAACAGTTCCCCCACCTTCTGGAAGTTATGTGCTTGTAACTTCCTCTTATCTACCACTCTCTTTGACTCTGCCTTTTCCCTTTGCTTTCTATCATCTATTATCTTTCTGACTTATTATTGGCCCGTTCTCCTGCCTTTTTAAAACAAAACAAAAAAATCTTCCAAATAATTTTTCTTCTTTGAGCTCCTCCGAAATCGGAATATGTCGGCTGTACGCAGCGGGGAGACCAGTGAAAATTGAAAACCGGACACGTATGTACCTTACGGTACCCATTATAGCCATATGGCCTGGTAACAAACTTCCTCTCTCCCTCCGTCAGCGACCGACTCTCTCTGCTTTCAAAGCTAACCTCAAAACCCACCTGTTCCCCCCGTCATTAAAGCTCCTCTCTCTTTCTCTTCTCTCTCTTGCCATTAGGTCTGTTTCTGCTATATTCCATTTATGTTATCCGTGTGTGTTCGCTTTGTATTGCGTTTTTGTTTGAATGCGCTTTGAATGCTAACGTGTGTGTGCGCTTTGATTTGATTTCTATCAAGATTCAGCGCCGTATAAATACTGTATGTTGTTGTTGTTGTAACACAGAAGAAGAAGAAGTGTATAGGGATACTTTAACCTAGTAAACGACCCCACTCCCCTTTTAGGACCGATTTGGATCTACTATCTTTCTGCCTGATTGGTTCATTCTCCTGCCTTTTTGTGTCTTTCAATAATCACTTACAAACATTGTCTCCAGGGACGGTATTCATGTCGAGATAGCATGAGACTTAGCATGATGCTAACTTAGAAGCTCTTCCAAAAGTCCTATTAAATCCTATAGGACATTGGAAGAGCTTCTAAGTTAGCATCATGCTAAGTCTCATGCTATCTCGACATGAATACCGTCCTGGCGAATACGAACATGCTGGGCCTGACAGTATTTCTTAGTTACCGGTAGGCTCATAACGGCAGTAAGATGCATCTGCGCTCATATGACAGCTAGGAGACTGTCTGAGCGATTGAAGAAGAAGAAGAAGAAGAAGAAGAAGAACAAGAACAAGAACAAGAAGAAGAAGAAGAACAAAAAGAAGAAGAAGAAGAAGTTCAATATACCGTAGGTTGTCTAGTTTCGTTTGTGTGGTGGAAGTCAGCGCCTATGGTCTAATTTTTGGCTCACTCATGTTAACGAAAGTGAGTCTATAGTATGCAGGGCCGGACCAAGTATATGACGGGGGAGGGGGTCCACATTTTGAAAGGGGGGTTGGGGGTCCTCCCCCAATGGGGGTACAGGGGGCAACGCCCCTGTTGGGGGGCCCATGGGGCGAATCCCCCCAGCCGAAAACGATTTTCAGCATTTTCAACATGTAATTTGGGCCTCTCCATGAATACAATGTTATAAAACCATCAGAACCATGACACAATGAAAGCAGTAGCATTTTAAGCATTTTAATAATACAAGTCTGTCAAAACAAAATACAAGTCATCAAAAAAAAAAGACCTGAAACGGAGGTACATGCTTTGGGCTGGGGGGGGGGGGGGGGGGGGGTTGGAACCCAGGACCCCCCCCCCCCCCCCCCCTAGGTCCGGCCCTGGTATGATAGTTGTCGGTGTGTGTGTGTGTGTGTGTGTGTGTGTGTGTGTGTGTGTGTGTGTGTGTGTGTGTGTGTGTGTGTGTGTGTATGTGTGTGTCGCGTCAGTGGTCTAATCTCCAAACTTTAACGTTCGCATTTTCTCGAGAAATAGAAGGCGTACATTGTTCAAACTTTGCATACACATAGATGTTTATGCAAGCTTTCAAACAATAATGATTTGAATAATTAAATACTTAAAACAACACTGTAAACAGATAACATTTTAGATTAGTGGGTTAGAGAGTATTCAACAGGCAACATGAGTTAAGAAACTCATCAACAGTGAAAGCCTCGATAGCTCATTGGTAGAGTGTCTGTCTGTCATGCCAATGGTTCCGGGTTCGATTCTCGGCACGGGCACTTTTTTTTTTATATAGTTGTATCCATTAACGATAGTTTCATTTGTACATTAAAATGTATTAGCAATCTTGTACTTTAGACCCCCCCCCCCCTAAATCTTTGTTTGCTGTTGTCCCACATGTGCCTGTTCGAGTGAGCCTTGAAGGCTTTGCCTCTTGTTCTAATTTATGTTAACAGTTGTGCTGTCCTGCGCTGCAAGATTTACGTACGTTTTCTGCAACACCACAAAATACTTATCAAACTTTGTGATAATAGAACTACAGTGGAACCTCCCTTATAAGACTCCCTGCCATTAAATTATTTTAATTGAAGACCTTCTTCTCCGAGACATTGCCCTTCTTTGTAAGTATCAACATTATCTCCCTTATACAACTCCGTCCCACTTAAGACCTTATTTTGGATGATTTTTCGAGGTCTTGAAAGGGAGGCTCCAATGTAATATAATTAATTTGTTTAAAAAAAAGTGTTCACATGCTTTCATACGATATGGTTGTTTTACTGTTTATCATTAATTAATTTATGTGCCACCGCCAGACGTATTTCCCAATTTTGGGACAATAAATTGTGTGAAATTGTGAATTATTTCCATTCCTTCATTGTCTCTCAATTCTCTCAATCAGTATGAATTACCAGAGAAAGGTTGTGCACACGTTACGCCCAATCCGTGAAATTGCCTATTTCATTAAATGGTGAAATTGTGAATTATTTCCATTCCTTCATTGTCTCTCAATTCTCTCAATCAGTATGAATTACCAGAGAAAGGTTGTGTACACGTTACGCCCAATCCGTGAAATTGCCTATTTCATTAAATGGGCAAACTGCTTTTCCCAATTCATGAAATGGACAATGTATATCAACATTTTCAGTTCCTAAGCACACAGGTATTGATTAACCCTTTCACCGCCAACCATATTTCAACCAAAAATGCCCATTAAATTTACCTGGGTAGAGAACAAAATCCGTCTGCAGTATTGTGGATTCTTCTTTGACAGATTAATAAGGTCTATCCTTACTTCCCAAAACTAAGACAATAAGGTCTTGGGATAATAGACCCCAATTTAATGAATTTTAGTGACATAGGTGTTAAATCACTGTGGTGCTAAAATGCGACTTTGGCAGTGAAAGGGTTAAGGTTGATTCAACAGTAGCACACTTTTCTACGTCGTATTTGCACCCCCATCCTACCTACCCCAACTCTACCAAATGCTACTCAGCCACATGTATCAAACGGTTGATCAAATTAAGTCTGAATAAAAGGAATTTTGACTCATCTACAGGTGTGATTTCCCATTCGTTTGAACCAATTCTTGATATCTGTGTGTTTATGAACGAAAAATATGTTTCTTTCATGGTGTGTTTTTTTGAAGTAGAAAGTTTTAAATTGACTATTTCATGAACTGGACACACCATTTTGCTCATTTCATGAAATGGGCAATTTCACGGATTGGGCGTAACATGCACACATACGCGGAAGGTACGCACAGAAACCCGTAAATAAGTAAAAGAGAGAAAGGGAAATAAATAAGCGCACGTTTCTACTTATTTACTAGGTTTTCACGCGGACGTTCCGTGTATGTGTGTAGTGCGTGCGCTAAATGTGGGTGCATTTATATGACTTGCAGTTCAATGCTAAAAAAAAGATGATGTATCGTTGTCCATGTGCCTTTCTTTCACAAGACGTTCAATGCTGCACTTGGTCATCTCCAAATATGGAAAGTGACGCCATTCCCGTGGCAATATCGGTTTTCAGCAAAACTTTAGAATGTGTATCGTTTAACCATTCAATCTCAAAATTAAACTGACTCTAACCCTAACCCTAACCCCTATCCCTAACCAAAACCTTAAACCGTCAAATACACAAAAAATAAAACTTTACTAAAAATTTGAGTGTTCCATGTTTGGAAATGACTAAGTGCAGTCTTGAACGCCTAGTCTTTATTTCGTTCTAAAATCTATGCCTGCATCAGTCTGTCCATCTTTCTCTTAGTTCAACTACGAATCTCTCTCTCTCTCTCTCTCTCTCTCTCTCTCTCTCTCTCTCTCTCTCTCTCTCTCTCTCTCTCTCTCCATCTCTCTCTCTTTCTCTCTCCATCTCTCTCTCTCATGATTCTGTTTCTGCATAACAAGCTTTGTTAACACTCCAGTGATGTGGGCCTATGGCCTAATCATTAAACAGTCCAGTGTCTCTCTCTCTCATGAGTGCGTCTTAGACAGTTACGTTGGCATAAGGCTTGTGTCAGACCAATTAACATCAGCTAGAACACCAAGGCTACATCAAAATGTTATGTTCTGCATATTTTATGCGGGGATCGTCTTGAGCCGTGGCAAGCTCCTAGCATAACATCATCAGTCCAAAATCCTCCGAAGTCGGAGCGTGGCTGGCTGCCCACGTGGCGGGGTAATCAAAAAGTGGTCACACACGTAATGTTCTCATCCCCAGCTGGTAGCTTTTGTACCTTAGTGTTCAAGTGCTTCGGCTGTTGGGGGTGATCCCTGGAGTCTTTTAGCCAGGGTACAACAACAACACGGGTAGTAACGCGTAAATTAGAACGAACTGCCAATTTTTAGTCTAACTTACATGCTACGACCGTGTTACCTGTTTAACACGCACTCACGATCATTGCACCAGGACTGAGCGGGGGGAAATGTAATTATCACAAAATGCTTGTATCATTAATTACCCTGGATAAATGTGACCCAGCACCACGAAAGGGACATCAAGTCGCTGGGCTAGTTTCTCACAACAGGCTTGCAAAGTCAAAAAATTCATTTTTTTATCAGTTGTGAGTTATGGGTATTTTCCTGCTCTCTAACATCTT
>CM065704.1:6891008-6916008 GCA_017654935.2 Phymorhynchus buccinoides
TAATGCATAGTTGTACTATATCAAACGTATTCAACATAATAGTAATGTTTCTAAATGATATTGATTAATAATACCTTTAATTTTGTTCACCATTACATTGCTTGGTTTAAATGCAGTCTCCATCTGTTCAATCAATTGTGCAATGTAAATTTAAGGAGCACGGTATAAGCTTGTTGCTCTAATTGTCTTTCTGTTTGACTATGTTTTGAAATGAATAAAGCTTTGCTTAAACCATAATAGTAAAAACTAATTTCTCTTGTTAGCAAATCTGACTGTACACAAACATTTTCAACAAACATTGAGGCGACGGCTATTCGGAGAGTTGGGCTGGAATTCATTTACAGTGAAGCTTTTGCTCAAGGGATAATCCTCTCTCTTACAGGCATCAGAATACTCCAATCCGCGGACGAACAACACTCGCCATGACTCGGAGTCGACATCGAGTCGGACCCCACAAAACTCCAGTCCGTAGTCGGCATCATTGCGATCATTCGCTACCTGATTTCTCACGGAAAAGTTCAAAGTTCTCACATCATCGTAGTCTCCTGCGATCATATCCTCTAAATTGACTCATTTAAAACCCAAATCACAATCACTGTCATCAAAACAAACTCTGAAACAGTGAAAGTAAGAGTCTAGAGAGCTCTAAACTCGGAAGAAAAAACAAATATGGCCGCGATTTGTCGTTTCCGAAGGCGCAGTATAAAAACAAACCGCTTAAGAATACCTTTTAAGAATAAGATCGCGCTGCTTTATGAAGTACAAACCGCGGCCGGCAGTGCCCAAACCGCGGCCAGTGGCTACCAAAACCGTGGAAATCCGCGGGCCGTTCTGATGCCTGCTCTTAACGAAAAAGACTTTAGGGCAGCTACTGTTGGGTGAGCATCTTCCATGAGGTTGTCTAATTTTTAGAGCTTATATGTGACCCAGCACCACGAAAGGGACATTAAGTCGCTGGGCCAGTTTCTCACAACAGGCTTCGAAAGTAAACAAATCTCAATTTTTGTCAATTTTTAGTTATGGGTGTTTTCGTGTTCTCTAACATCTTATCTGTCATATTTATAAAGGACAATCTTTAATATGGTCTCTATATCAGTATATGGTCATTTAAGAGCAGGTCAGTGCATTTTCTTCAGCTAGGCTAGACTTTAGACAGTGTTTTCTCAAAATGGCTGACGCTCACCCTACTGACTTTAAACGCTCATAACTCTGGAATGGAAAAGGATAACAGATTGGTTCTTGTATCAGTAGAAAGAGACTTGTCTGAAGTTTTTACATACATAATTCTCTCAGAATGGTCAGTTTGGCACTTAATGTCCCTTTTGTGGCGCAGGGTCACATCTATCAGTGCATTTGCGTTAATCTAATGTAAAGTAGGTGATCATGTTTTATTCTCTTGAAAAATAGCTTGGCAGAGAAGGTTACAAAGAACGGAACATACTTGGTAATAGAAGAGTTAAACCAGACTATACAATATATCGTCGGTGAAATTCAAAAACCTCGTATCTCGATTTTGGGGGATTTTGAGTTAGATACATTGTCAGCTCTCTAATTTTTCCCACCACCTTCCACCAAAAGCTCGCATCTCTAACGACTTTCTATCTGGGGTAAATGACGTTGTGAAAATAGAAGAAAAACTTGTAAGTCCCAAATTCAGATCTAGTTAAGGACAAAAACCTCGTATCTTCGTTCTTTTCAAGTCTAAATTTAAAAAAAAGAAATAATTTTAACAAAATGCAGGACTAAACTCGCAATGTCTTGAACAACATATTTATCATAGTTAATCAATTGTGGTCAACACGGTTAATTTTTAAAACAGTTTTTTTCATTTTTCTCAAAACTACCAAAATTGAGATACAGGTTTTTGAATTTCACTGACGATATTTTGCTTATAAAAAATATGACACTGATGAACTAAAACACAATCCACTTCAAAATTAAAATTTCATTTATATATGAAAAATAAAAAACATGACATGAAAACAAAAACAAAAAACCTAAAACAAAAAAAGATCTATGTTACAACATTCTACGAACACACACATAATGTAAAGCAGGTCAAAAATAAAATAAAATTACATTTATATAGCGCTTTACCTCAAATGAACCCAAAGCGCTTTACAATCAATTATTCATCAACAAGTAGAAAACAAAAATAATATTTAAGAATGACACACACCAGCAACAACGCATATACAAAGCAACTCTCTCTCTCCCCCCCCCTCATAATTTTACACAAAGCACAATGGATATATATATAATTTAAACAAATTTTTATGTTGTATAGAATGTTGACCGTGTAATGCTGACGGGCTCCATTTCAGCCCATGTAATGCATACATTCTACAACAAAACCAATAGAAAGTATACCGACGTCAACTTTCTACAAAAATCCTACAGAATGTACACATTCTACATTTTAGGCTGTGGAATGTATGCATTCTACGCGGGTCAACATTCTATACAATTATATACAGACAAACCTCTATTTTAAGACTTCCAAAATGGCCAGAAAAATCGGTCGTAAATTGGAGGGGTCGTATGACGGAGGTTTTCACTGCCAGCCGTAGAAAGAAAAAGTTCAGCACAGTTCATGCTCTCTTCTTCATGCACACATACAATGACATATTAAAACTGGATTTGGGTCTTTCCAACTCCATAGGATTGTGCAATCGATATTACAGTTTCATTTTGCCGACTTCTTTTAATCACCTCCACTCTTGTCCAAAGTCAGTGGTTTTCTTTTTCAAAGTCAGTGGTTTTCGTGCTTTTCCTATGCTCTCCGCCATCTTTTCTACAAGGGAAGCGACTCCGCTTTCAGGCCCTTGACCGTGGTTGTTTCCCTTTGCTCGAAGTCTATGCAGACGACAGCAACGGTCGTAAAAACCAACAAAATGGCGGTCGTAAGTCGCGTTTTAGAGGAAGTCGTTTAAGAGAGGTCGTTTCTGTGCCAACAAATCCGGTCTCAAATGAGAGGTGGTCGCTTAACAGAGGGTCGTAAAATAGGTGTTTGTCTGTATATATAATTTAAACAAATTTTTTTAATTGTTTTTTTAATTTTTATGTTGTATAGAATGTTGACTGTGTAATGTTGACGGGCTCTGTTTCAGCCCGTGTAATGCATACATTCTACAACAAAACCCATAGAAAGCATACCTACGTCAACTTTCTACAAAAATCCCATAGAATGTACACATTCTACATTTTAGGCTGTGGAATGCATACATTCTACGCGGGTCAACATTCTATACAATTATATAATTGTTTATAGGCCTAATATATATAAAAACCAACATTCAATATCACTTAGAAATATCTAAATCAGCTGGGCTGCTACTTGTACAAAAATACAAAAGGTCACACACACACACAAAATCACAAACTCAAACATAACAAACCTAAAAAAACCCAATGATACCAGCATTATTTATAATCATCTTTAAAAAAAATCTCCTATAAAGTAGACCAGCTAACATTAAAACAAATCACTTCCAAATGAAGTAAAAATCATTTCATTTGGAGATAAATCAATCTATGTGCACACTCTGACATGAAGTTTGGAACCAAGTGTTTAGTGGGTCTTTTTACATCATGTAAACTTAGAACAGTTTTTACTTAAAAAACAACAACACTAAACGGGCATTTGCATAAAATGAATTCTTTTTTCACCCCTTAACCTTAAATTCAATACATTTTTAACCTGCATCTAACAAGTTAGAGTAGCCTTGATTGAAAAAGTAAATATACAAGATTTAAAAAAATACAGAATATTCACAAATATGAAACAGTAAAATCATGTATATGACCAATCTTGTTGTTTTAATCGCTTTGCATATAGGGAGCTGGACCCTAAAAAAAACTAAAAAAAATGGCACATATTATGACACTAAAAGTTCACAATAAGCTATGGATACACATTTTTGAGCACCTGTTACATATGATATGGCATCCACAAACAATTCATCAAAAGATCGTAGTAAACAACTCAAACGAATTTCAATCTCCATATTATCATTTTCACAACATTTCCAACAAAAAATACCACTAATCTTTGGCCTATATAAAATGCTACAGCACATAAGGAGCATCCCACCGATATTAAAACAAGAAAAGAAATGCATTTAGGTCACAGACAAGACGCTTACAGCAGATAAGTCGCAAACAAAAATTGGGGAGGGGAGGGTGTAGTAGTGACTGATATTAGGATTAATATCAGGGACCGGGTTGTCGGCCTGGATAGCTCAGTGGGTAGAGCGCCCGTCTGGTGTTCGGGAGGTCTCGGGTTCGACTCCCGGTCCGGCTAACTTTTCCCCCACAAAATACATCAGAGGGGAGGGGGGGGGGGGGGGGGGGAAGCAAAATGGAGGGTGAGTAGCTCAATAAAGACGACGACAAACCAAAACTAGTGCAACGCTGAGCGGCTGCAAAGTCCCCTCGCAGCATCGCCGAGCTACTCCGAAATCGGAACGTGTCGGCTGTACACATACATAAAAACGCATCAAAACAGCACGTAACTACATAAAAACGCATCAAAACAGCACGTAACTGAATAGTTTTTTATATATAGCCTTGGGGTTCGGACCCGTGATTTGAGCGCGCGCGATCATGCGCACACAGAAAAATTCATGACAACTGTGTTATAGACCATTCATCAAGAAATGTTGTGAAAAAAACTGCATTAAAATACATGCAAAACTTCGCGAGATATTAGCGATTATGTGTTTCGGGGTTTGAACCCCGTAACTGGCGCGACCTTGACCTTAATGTAAAACTAAATACATCAGTGGATAGCTTGCATCTTGGCAAACTAGTATACCAAATTTGATGATGATAGACTGAATAGTTTTTGAGAAAAATGGACGAATAGCCGGACGGACGGAGGCACGCTGGACGGACGGACGGACGGACCAGACAAAAACAATAGCTCCCCAAACCTTCGGCTCAGGGACTAAAAAGAAAAACAAAGATGGTTGTGTTCTGCAGTAGCAATTGATGACACTTAACTCATTCAAGTTGTTCAAGCTATGTGCCGAATTACTAGATAGCTGTCCATTTGCTTCAAGGGAAGTAAATCTGTAATGAACTTGGTCATTTCTAAACTCGCTTCGCTCCCTTGTCTAGATAATTATAGACCACAATTTAGCCTCAAACTTTGCTTTTGTAGTGTTTTTTGTGGGGAAACCAATTGGTGTGGAGAGTTTTTCTATATAAAGATATATATATAAAAAAGTCTGATCTACCACTTCCCTATGTCTAAACCTGAAGTAAAAACCTGTAATCTTCTTTCATTTCTCCTTTTGTTTATTATGTATGTTCTGTTTGTGTGTATGGCTGGAGTGATTTATGAGTTTTTTTGAATAGCTCAAAATCGTTACGATGCGAATGAGTTAAATTTGATTGGTCCAGAGAACCGACACTTGTGTGATAATCTAAGCAAGTTATTCGTTATAGCAGCTTGCAATTCTTTTTTTTTAATTTTAATTTTTTATTTATTTTGGGTATAGACTATAGTTAAGGCGCGTGCCATAAGCAGATATGGCACAGGGGTGCAAGTGATGTGCCGTAATTTACGGCCCATAAGGCGACAGAGCACATAAGGCGCACCCCCTGCTTTAAATTTGTTTTCGTACTTTGAACAAAGATAGGGCGCACACACCCGATAAGGCGCAAAGAAACCAAAGAAATCAAAAAAAGGAAGAACGAAACGATCAGCGAAAGTAACATCATTACAGGGCCAGTGACGGAAGTGGAAGCCTAACAAACAAAAATACATCAGTGCTAGGTCTGTTGCTGTGTCCGATTGTGATCACGGAAGAGATACGATCGTGAAGCGAAAGTGCAATGTGAGTGAACCGTTGTCGGTTTGTTGTGGAAGCTACCAGAGCATGGTGAGTTGTTCATTTCAACTCTCGACCCCCTCACTTTTTTCTGTTTAGAGTATAGAAAGGGCGCATGTGCCGGATTGGGCGCAGGGGTCAAAGTTTAAAAAAAAAGTTGCGCCTAATAGGTTGTAAATTACGATAAATGAAAAAAATGCATTTTATACTATAGGCCGGGTATTATGCTCATTAAATTTTTCGACCACAATACACAAAATGTTTGAAAGTTTAACATTTACATTCTTTAAATAAAATTTAAAAAATAATAACAACAACAAAAAGCAAACAGTTTTAACATTTATATTATTTCAAAACCAACAGTAAATTACTTAAAAACCGCTCAAAGTTTGAGCTTTTTGTTGTTGTTGTTGTTATTATTTTTTTAATTTTATTTAAAGAATGTAAATGTTAAACTTTCAAACATTTTGTGTATTATGGTCGAAAAATTTGAGTCAAAGGCAATCAAAAAGAAAGAAAAAAGAAATCCCTCAAAACTCATGAAATCATGTGAATAAGATTGTTCTTCTTTTGTTTGCGTAGTTTACATAAATGTTTTAAGTCAAAAGAAAAGAAGAGAAAGGAAAAATAAAAGTCAAATTGACAAAATGAGATCAAGACAGTGTTAAAGGGGCACCCTGATGGATGAGTTTTTGCAAGAAACACATCCGGATCAGCAGGAAAACACCCTTTACAGAGATCGCAACACTCACTTTGCTCTGGTTTCCCAGAAATCAAGCCGTCAAAAAGGCGATTCCTCCTTGGCGGAGGTGCTGGAAGTCAAATTCTTTCACCCAAAGAGAAGGCGTTTGCCGTCTCTTTTTGAATGTCCGCCTGTGTTTGGACCAAATCGTTTGCACGAACTTTTCGCAATACAAGCCTTTTTATTTATTTTTAAAAATTTTATACAGTTTATCTAAAGGAGTGTCGCTCACAACAAAGGAAATAGCACCTTTTTTTTTTTTACTACACTACAAAAAAAGAAAACGCTTCAAACACGAGTGACCTCCACTCACCCCATCCAAAATGGCTACTCTCTCCGGCATCTCCGCTAAGGAAAAATTGCCGTTTGGACGGTTTAATTTCTAAGAAACCATAGCAAAGTGAGTGTTCCGATCCTTGAAAAGACTGTCTTTCTGATGATCTCGACGTGTTTCTTGCCAAAACTCATCCGTCCGAGTCCACCTTTAAGATGCTATTGTACATTTTCCCCCCAACTGTGCCTTATTTCACAATGAACCAATATCATAGGCATGAATGAATGAATGAGTCTTTGATTTAACATGTTTTCACTTCACAATGACATTACACAAACAAATAAAATCAACAATATAATTTTTTTGTACTAGCATGCAATTGAAGCCCCATTATAGGAAGTATCCTACTGAACTATGTAAAATGTTTAGTCCTAGGTTGATCAAAAATGACTGATCTTTTTTTGAATAGCAGAGTTTTTATTTCAATATTTGTCAAATCTGTAGGTAGAATATTTAATTTAGAGCAATTTAATAATATATGTTCAATAGAAATTCTGCTTTGACAAAAACAGCTAACATCCTTGGAATACTTTGTTTTGTATGCATTAAGTCTCAGCCTATGTATTAAACTAGTTACATGCCTGTTACCCGATGGGATGTATGTTTTAAAATGGTAGGGTTGTATGTGTTATTTTTATAACGCAAATACATTTCATATTCAATTATATGACTCATTTCCTTCAGTGATAAGTTAACTTTTAACTTTTTTGATTGAATATGATTATTTGCACCGCACCTGCTTTTGCATTTTTATCTGCCATTTCATTTATAAATACTCCACAATGGGAAGGGACCCAACAAAAAGCAATATTTGATCCCTTCATAATAAGACAATGAGTGAGGTATTTAACCCTTTCACCGCCAATGTCGCATTTTACCACCACTATGGTTTCACACCCATGTCACTAAAAGGCATCAAAACAGGGCCTGTTATCCAAATACCTCATTTTCTTAATTTTGGGAGGTAAATATAGGCCTAATGTTGTATATGTCACATTGGAATTAGGAATATTGCAGGTTTTTTTTTCTATACCCAGTTAAGTTTAATATTTTTTGGCTGAAAAATGGCTGGCGGCAAAAGGGTTAATCTAAAAAACAATATCACATGTCTCTCTAATCATTTCAGAATTTAGAGCACTCAATACCGATTTTGAGTCAACACCACAGAGAATACTGAAGATAGTCATTGGGAAATGGACAATACATTGCAAGGCCATAACTAATGCCGTCAACTCAGCTGTAAAAATCAAATATCCACGGCCAAGATTATATGATTTTAAACAAGGCAAATTTTGAACGCGATTTTGAACGTGATTATACACTCCATTCTGACGCTAATACTAATCAGCTGCTTTTAGCAGCTAATTCTCTCATTTATGAGAAACATGCAAATATCATAGGCATAGAAACTAAAGTATCCCCATTTTGTGAATATTTGTCGGAGAATCTTGTATACAAGATGATATCATAAGGCACATGAACAAAGAAAAACAATAAAGAAAAATGTAGCTGCCTCTTGTGTTACAAACAATATGTTACTGATATCAGCTTGAAGAACAAAACATTGCGAGAAAATTATATACCTTTAACCCTTTCACCGCCAAATTATTGCACCACAATGATTTAACACCCATCTCACTAAAAGACATCAAATCAGGATCTGTTATCCAAAGACCCTATTCTCTTAAATTTGGGAGGTAAGGATAGGCCTTACTTTAATACATGTCACAGATGAATCCCCAATATTACCGACATTTGTTTTTCTTTAACAAGGTAAGTTTAATGGATTTTTGTTTGCTGAAAAATGGCTGGCAGTGAAAGGGTTAAAAACTGTCGAGTTCCGCAGAGCTTCAGATTGTTTTTAACTCATTCCATGCTGGCCAGTTGCTTCCCTTTGCAAGCGTTCTGTACTGGCCGATTTGTACAGGTTGCCCAAAAATTATTTTCTAAATAATGGTAACAGATACAAACGTGACATTTTGGCAATATGTACACAATATACAGTACTAACACCTGCAACAGTTTCAAAACATCCACTTGATTAGTTTTGATTTGTGATATTTTAAAATAAATGCATGCTTTGTTAAGCCAGGCACACTCATAATAGCGAAAATATAATTTTAAGGTCCCAAAATAGCCTACAGCCAGCCAGTCAGTGTGGAGAGGCATGAATGAAACGTAGTAGTGAGCCACTTTGAAGCACGCATGACTGTTAACCTATGAACTTTTAAAGTTCACATGCGATATCCCGTTACCTTAGTAACGAGGCGTTGTGCGCATGCCCTGCGACGACAGCGCAGGTTAGTATAGAAAGAGTTAAACTTCATGGGTCATATGACCCCTGGTTACAGAAAACGAGGGGTCAATTTCCCCCCAAAATGGGCCAATGTGTTTTTATAGTTTTGGGTGGCCTGTTGATGGCAGCCCGCAAGCACCAACTTCACACTATTTCGCAACGAACATCTATCATGATGATGTGACTATCCTCCTCACTATACTTGTTCTCTGTGTAGCAGGCTGCCTTTTAATATGGCAGCCCACTTTGTGCGCCTACTGTCTCCTCGTGGGGACACCGGGGGAATCTTTCAGTACAAGTAGCTCCCCCACCTTCTGGAAGTTCCGTGCTAACAACGTCCACTAATCTATCACTCTTTGATTCTGCCTTTTCCTTCTCTTACTGTCATCTACTATTTTTTCTGATTTATTGCCCCATTCTCCTGCCTTAAGAGAGGGAGGAGTCCCACCCTCTCTCTCACTGTGCCCAACTAAGAAAATCGCGTGATAAGCCCCTAGTGGATTGACTGCCCCCTGGTGGGCAATTAATCGCCATAAATCAAAAAAAAAAATAAAAATCTTCCAGATAATTTTGAGGGGTAATGGTCAACCTATGGCGATATTTTTCACGCCAGAGGGCAGTCAATGCACTAGGGGCTTATCACGCGATTTTCTTACTTGGGCGTAGTGAGAGAGAGATGGTAGGACCACTCACTGTCTCTCTCTCTTTCTTTATCCCCAAGTAATAATATAGAGAGGATTAGCCCCACACGAGCGTCATGCCCTCTGGCGTGAGAAAAATCGCACTAAGTCTCTCATTGCCTAAACGTGTTATCACCCTTCTCTTTTCCTTTTGTGATAACACGTTTAGGCAATGGTCGACTTATGGCGATTATTTGCCCGCCAGGGGGCAGTCAATCCACTAGGGGCTTATCACGCGATTTTCTTAGTTGGGCACAGTGAGAGAGAGGGTGGGACTCCTCCCTCTCTCTCTCTCTTTCTTTATCCCCAACTAAGAATAGAATAAAGAGAGGATTAGCCCCACTCAAGCGCTATGCCACCTGGTGGGCAAAAGAGCCCGCTAAGTCGCTCATTACCCCTCAAATGTTTGTCCTTTGAACTCCATTTTGGTCGGATGAAACGCTTGCAACCAGGTGGGCAAAAGAGCCTGCTAAGTCGCTCATTATCCCTCAAATGTTTGTCCTTTGAACTCCATTTTGGTCGGATGAAACGCTTGCAACCAGGTCGGAAGGAATCGGCGACTGCACCATCTACGCCCAACTCGCTCAGGAGGTTGTGGGAGCACAGCCAATGCTTCGCTGATAATGTGCAGACATCTTATGCTCACAACTAATTGAATCAAGTTCACAATTGAATTTTCTTCCCACTAAAAGGTTGAATAGCGTGAGGCAGCTTTAACCCTTTCACCGCCAAAGTCGCATTTTAGCACCACAATGATTTAACCCTTTCACCCCCAAAGTCGCATTTTAGCACCACAATGATTTAACCCTTTCAGCGCCAATGTCGCATTTTAGCACCACAATGGTTTAACCCTTTCAGCGCCAATGTCGCATTTTAGCACCACAATGGCTTAACACCCATGTCACAAAAAGGCATCAAATCAGAACCTGTTATCCAAAGACCCTATTTTCTTAATTTGGGGAGGTATGGATAGGCCTAATGTTATATATGTCACAGAGGAATTCGCAATATTGCAGATAATTTATTTTCTCTATCCAGTTAAGTTTAATGGTATCTTTTGGCTCAAAAATGGCTGGCGGTGAAAGGGTTAACCCTTTCACTGCCAAAGTCTCATTTTAGCACCACAGTGATTATAACACCTATGTCACTAAAAGGCATGGAATTGGGGTCTATTATCCCAAAACACTATTGTCTTAGTTTGGGAAGCAAGGATAGACCTTATTATGGATTTGTACGTCGAGGGAGCCTACGAAGGCTATAAACTCGACGGAAATTGGGAGAGCGCAAATGAGAGTTTGAACTCAATACATTTCACAGAAGAATCCCCAATACTGCAGATGGATTTTGTTCTCTACCCTGGTAAATTTAATGGACATTTCTGGCTGAAATATGGTGAAAGGGTTCTTCTTTCTTCTTTCCTGTAGAGCAACCACAGTCACTTCTGACGGGTTAAAGATACACTTATCCAAGCTGGCAAACTACAACAACATAATGATCATCGTATCATACTTTAAAACGTGCGCACACAACAAACATACACAGTTCATGCTGTGATGATAAAATCCTTGACATGCGGCGGGAAAAATTAGAGAGTTGAGTATCTAACTCAAAACCCCCCCAAAATCGAGATACGAGGTTTTTGAATTTCACCGACGATATGCTACTCTAAAACATGCGCACACAACAAAAATGTACATAGTTCATGCTGTGATGATAAAATCCTTGACATGTGGCGGGAAAAATTAGAGAGCTGAGTATCTAACTAAAATCCCCCAAAAATCGAGATACGAGGTTTTTGAATTTCACCGACGATATCCTACTCTAAAACATGCGCACACAACAAATATATACACAGTTCGCGCTGTGATGATAAAATCCTTGACATGCGGCGGGAAAAATTAGAGAGCTGAGTATCTAACTAAAATCCCCCAAAAATCGAGATACGAGGTTTTTGAATTTCACCGACGATATGCTACTCTAAAACATGCGCACACAACAAAAATGTACATAGTTCATGCTGTGATGATAAAATCCTTGACATGACATTTATTCTCCGCTCTGGCGGCCTTCTTATGGCAGCCCACTTGCACCAGTTTCAGGTTTTCCAGCGTAAAGAGCAGTCGGTACACCTCGTTCCAGTCCAGCTCAGCGTACTTTGGCTTGCTGCGGGCCGCCTCCAGTAACGTGGGAATTACCTCCCTCGATTTCTCCACACTGTGGAAAATTAAAAACAAAAACAAAAAAAACCCTCTGAAATAATTATGGAAGTCAACAATTCTTATAAAATATCATAATGTTGATTTTTTAATTTTTTATATTTTATTTGGTATTTGGTATATTCTAGTCACAGAGACTTATCTCTGTGAAATTCGGGCTGCTCCCACCTGGAGAGTGTGTTGCTGCAAGCGCAGTGCCACCCTTTTTGGGGGGTGGGTGGGGGGTGGGGGTGTTGAGGAGAGGAGGAAGGAGGGGGGGCAGACTTGGGAAGCCTAGCTATCAATTTGGTCATACCAGGCAGTGGGATTTCCCCCTGCTCTTATCGACTTTCAACTGCTGTGGGATTTTTACGTGCGTAAAGCGCACAGGTCAGACTTGCTTCAAGTCCCCATCTGAAGGACTCAAATGCTTAGTTCGATTTTCCCGTCGAACTAGATTCCCGTCAAACTAGAAAGAAAGGGCAAGGCCGGGATTCGAACTCGGGTCATTCACGCATTGAAATTGGCAGGTGAACGTCTTAGCCCGCCCCTCTGCTACCGTCCTTCTCACATAATATCAAAGGTCTAACTGCTATGTTTTTTGGACTCTAAGACGCACCCCGCCCAAATATTACACAGAATTCAGATTCTGTTATTGTACTTTCTCACTGTTTTTAGTCATAATATTTAACTTAGCATACGTTAATCCCAGTGGCAATGAAAAATTTGTCTTTTGGTCAAAATTTAAACACCTCAGCCCCCCCCCCCCTTCCTTCCTCATCACTCACACAAAAATCACATGCAAAAAAAAAAAAGAAAAAAAAAAAAAGGGTGGCCTCTGGCTTCGACGCGCTCTCCAGGTGGGAGCAACCCGAATTTCACAGAGACGCCTCTGTGATTATAAAGTATAAAGTAAAATAACAAAGGATCAACCTGGTAATTGCAGTATCTCCAGGATCGACCCACATTCTTTACGCATAGAAATGTCCCAAATGTATCTGTTTGAGGTTGGAGGACATTCAACTCTATTTTTCCTTTAGCTATATTATAAGGCGCAGGGGTCTCTTCTTCTTCTTCTTCTTCTTCTTCTTCGATCGCTCAGACAGTTTCCTGTCAATTATGAGCGCAGATGCGTCATGCTGCTGTTATGCGCCTAACTAATAAATAGTTAGGCCCAGCAAGTCCGACTTCGGCTGGAGGGAATGTTTTTGAAAGTGTTTTGTGAAAAAAGGTAGGAGAATGGACTGGCAAAGGCAGTAGATGACAGTAAGCACAGGGAAAAGGCAGAGTCATAGAGAGTGACAGATAAGAGGAAGTTACAAGCACAGAACGTCCAGAAGGTGGGGGAACTATTTATACAGAAGACCCCCCCGGTATCCCCACAGGGGAGCAGGGGTCACAAACTGGGGGGAAAAGTTATCGCCTAAATGTCTGAAAAAAATTATAGGTACGTCAAATTAAGCTTTATGTTTCATGTATTTCATTCACATCGGAATACAAACGGTGAACAATTTCTTTATCAATTATTACTTTGACCATTTCTGAAAACATGCAAACTATCTCTCTTGTAGAATAGTGTTGTCAGTAGGAGGCTTAGTAGGTGGTGTCCTGAACAGGCTCTACTGAACTCCGCCGAAGTGACTCAGCAGCAGTGCAGTGTCTCCTCGGTTGGTTGCTTCCTGGCGGCCTAACATAGATTCGCTCCTCTTGGACTGCTGCTCTCGGATTCTGCGACCTGAACGTGCGGAGGTGTGGCTGCGAATTAGGACTCGGAATGAGCGGCGTGGGAGCAAGGCCACTGTATGGCTCAGAAGATGGGACAGCAACAAAAAATCTCTCTTGTAATAAAATGATCAGGGCTGGCCCAAACTACTATGCCTGGTAGCCATTGGCTAGTAGAAAAATCTGTCAGCTAGTAGATTTCAAAAGTCACTAGAAAATTTCAGTACTGCATGGCCCTGTTTTGTTTACCACTGAGTCTCCACAGACCACCTCTTCCTTCCAGGTAACCAACAAAGCAAGCTCAGCTGTCTGCTAAGATAACAACATGCCAGCACTGGTACTGAAAAGAAAGGAAAGGCAGCCTCCTCCTCCCCCCCTCTCTCTCTCTCTCCCACCTCTCTCAGACTCAAATCATTTCTTTCTCTTTACTTCTCTTCTTTCTTTCCCACTCTTTTTTTCTTTCTTTCTCTCCTTCCCTCTTCCCTGTGTGTGTGTGTGTGTGTGTGTGTGTGTGTGTGTGCGCGCGTGCACGCACGCACATGTGTGTGTTCAGGGATTCTTGTTGTTTTCTTCGGGCTAGTGAAAATGTGTTCGGGTGAGTAAAATTTTAAAGTTTCTCGTCCGGAGGACTAGTGACATTTTTTAATTTAATAAAACATCAAATTCCCCACACAGCGTCTCAATGGTGCACAAAATATACTTCAGACCCCCCCCCCCCCCCCCCCCCCTCCACCTCCACCCCCCCCCCCCCCCCCACCCAAACCAAAAATAAATGGTGAGAAAAACACGAAATGACAACAGAGTTCCTCCCCCTATAAAAGAGTTAAAGAGGTGACTCACATGTGATCCAGATTCCACAGACCGAAGAGTTGTCGATAGCCGCGGGATGCGTAGGGGTTGACCATGTGCTTTTTGTCACAGCTGTCTTTGTCAAAGGCCCCTTGGCATTTGAACCAACCCTAAGGAAATATGTCATCAACATTGTCATCTTCAAAATCATCATCATCATCATACTTATATACAGCATGGGTGCAGCTCCCCAAAATGAAAAAAACCTGAAAGGCAGGGGTCCAGGGACCCATGGCCCCGGCAGGGTACAGGGGCAGAGTCCCGTTGGACGATTCAGGGGGGCAACTTAAGAGAGAGAGACAGTTGAAATGATAGACAGAGACAGTTTGACTTTCAGTCTGATAAGCCTGGTAAAATTATTACATTGCCTTTGTAAACTTCCAAGATAGAACCACCAAGTTCAAGACGCTACAAATCACTTGTGGTAATTTTTGTTTGTTTTGTTTTGATGAATTAAAAAAACCTGAAGTTGAGTTTCTGGCAAAATTAAAAATACTGACAGTGGTAAATTGAAAGAGTACCACCCATGTATAAAATATAAGCATTATCACTTTCACCCATAATTCCTTAAACAATTTGCTGACCTTTTTGTCGCAAAGGCGTCGTTGCTTGGCTGTGGCCTTGCGGTCGAAGTAACTGCCATGGAAGTCGTTGACCTTGAGCTCTGCGTGCAGCTCCTCCACAAGGTCAACCAGGAGCTCTTTGGTGTTGGAGTCCGCCTCCTTCTGAATCTGCTCTTTGGCCTGTGCAAACAAGTGGAAAACTAAAAGAGCGCGGAAACACTGGACAGGGTTCGCACGGTCTTTGAAGGTCTCTGAAAGTCTTTGAGAAACGGAGTGCCATTTTCAAGTCTTTGAGAAACGGAGTGCCATTTTCAAGTCTTTGAGAAACGGAGTGCCATTTTCAAGTCTTTGAGAAACGGAGTGCCATTTTCAAGTCTTTGAGAAACGGAGTGCCATTTTCAAGTCTTTGAGAAACGGAGTGCCATTTTCAAGTCTTTGAGAAACGGAGTGCCATTTTCAAGTCTTTGAGAAACGGAGTGCCATTTTCAAGTCTTTGAGAAACGGAGTGCCATTTTCAAGTCTTTGAGAAACGGAGTGCCATTTTCAAGTCTTTGAGAAACGGAGTGCCATTTTCAAGTCTTTGAGAAACGGAGTGCCATTTTCAAGTCTTTGAGAAACGGAGTGCCATTTTCAAGTCTTTGAGAAACGGAGTGCCATTTTCAAGTCTTTGAGAAACGGAGTGCCATTTTCAAGTCTTTGAGAAACGGAGTGCCATTTTCAAGTCTTTGAGAAACGGAGTGCCATTTTCAAGTCTTTGAGAAACGGAGTGCCATTTTCAAGTCTTTGAGAAACGGAGTGCCATTTTCAAGTCTTTGAGAAACGGAGTGCCATTTTCAAGTCTTTGAGAAACGGAGTGCCATTTTCAAGTCTTTGAGAAACGGAGTGCCATTTTCAAGTCTTTGAGAAACGGAGTGCCATTTTCAAGTCTTTGAGAAACGGAGTGCCATTTTCAAGTCTTTGAGAAACGGAGTGCCATTTTCAAGTCTTTGAGAAACGGAGTGCCATTTTCAAGTCTTTGAGAAACGGAGTGCCATTTTCAAGTCTTTGAGAAACGGAGTGCCATTTTCAAGTCTTTGAGAAACGGAGTGCCATTTTCAAGTCTTTGAGAAACGGAGTGCCATTTTCAAGTCTTTGAGAAACGGAGTGCCATTTTCAAGTCTTTGAGAAACGGAGTGCCATTTTCAAGTCTTTGAGAAACGGAGTGCCATTTTCAAGTCTTTGAAAATTGGCTTTTGTCTGTGAAAACCGTTGAATGGCTTGTGAAAAAGTCATTGACACATTAAAGAAACACTGACGCACCACGATTAAGTCCCTTGGCTTTTTCTGGGCAGCTGTGACCCACATACAATGGTCCCCAACTACAAATTGAGGCTGCTCTTTAAAATGTTTCGGTTTGAATTTGGGGTCATTTGTATGCGAATCAAACCTGGTCAAAACAAGATTTCTTACCAGCTATAAGAGGGAAAACATGTGAAACCCGTGATTTTGACACATGAGTCTTTAAAAAGTAATTGATGCAATCATGGGTTTTTTGTTTTTTTATAGTTTGCTTCCAGAATTAATCAAGAAGCAATTTAATTTGGCTTTTTTTTTACACATCCGCGGTTTCGACAATCCAGTTCCGTCTAGCAGACGCCCTCGATTTGTCAAGAGTTACTTCCCTTAGCTATATTTGGGTCTTTTTGCTGCACTGGTGCAACTTCACTGGTGCACGCATGCACGCACACACATTCTCTCTCTCTCTCTCCCTCTCATTCAGTCACAAAAAAAATAAGCATTGCTACAGGCTAGTCAGTCACTGAGTCAGTCCTACTAAGTTACAGCAGTGCCAAAACCGTGGCCACCAAAACCGCGGAAATCCGCAGGCTGTTCTGATGCCTGCTCTTTCTGCACTGCTAGTCTACTTACTGGTCCATTCTCCTGCCTTGTTTCAAGAAATTCTTACAACGATTTTCTCCATCCGAAGACACACATGCTGGGCCTAACACTAACAGTTTCTTAGTTAGGCGCATAACACACCTGTGCTCATATGACAGGAAACTGTGTTTGAAGAAGAAGAAGAAGAAGAAGAAGAAGAAGAAGAAGAAGAAGAAGAAGAAAAGGAAGAAGAAGAAGAAGAGGAAAAAGAAGAAGAAGAAGAAGAAGAAGAAGAAGAAGAAGAAGAAGAAGAAGAAGAAAAGGAAAAAAAATAAAAAGAAAAAGAAGAAGAAGAAGAAAAAGAAGAAGAAGAAGAAGAAGAAGAGGAAAAAGAAGAAGAAGAAGAAGAAGAAGAAGAGGAAGAAGAAGAAGAAGAAGAAGAAGAAGAAGAAGAAGAAGAAAGAAGAAAAAGAAGAAGAAGAAGAAGAAGAAGAAGAAGAAGAAGAAGAAGAAGAAGAAGAAGAAGAACAAGAAAGAAGAAGAAGAAGAAGAAGAAGAAGAAGAAGAAGAAGAAAAAGAAGAAGAAGAAGAGAAAAAGAAGAAGAAGAAGAAGAGAAGAAGAAGAAGAAGAAGAAGAAGAAGAAGAAGAAGAAAAAGAAGAAGAAGAAGAAAAGGAAGAAGAAGTAGAAGAAGAAGAAGAAGAAGAACAAGAAGAAGAAAAGGAAGAAGAAGAAGAAGAGGAAAAAAGAAGAAGAAGAAGAAGAAGAAGAAGAAGAAGAAAGGGAAGAAAAAGAAGAAAAAGAAAAAGAAGAAGAAGAAGAAAAAGATGAAGAAGAAGAAGAAGAAGAAGAAGAAGAAGAAGAAGAAGAAGAAGAAGAAGAAAAAAAGAAGAAGAAGAAAGGAAGAAGAAGAAGAAGAAGAAGAAGAAGAAGAAGAAGAAGAAGAAGAAGAAGAAGAAGAAGAAGAAAAGAAGAAGAAGAAAAGGAAGAAAAAGAAGAAGAAGAAGAAGAAGAAGAAGAAGAAGAAGAAGAAGAAGAAGAAGATCATCACCATACTCACAGTGGCAAAGTAGCTTCTTATTCTCTGTTGCGCTGACTGTCTCATCACCTCGCTCTTTGTCTTGTATTTCTTGTTGAGACCTGAAAACACAGTCGACAACGTTACATTGTCATCATTTGTGACTCAGCACCACTAAAAGGGACATTAAGTGTCAAAATGACTATTCTGCGATAAGTATACAGTTGGAAACTTCAAACATTTTCTTTCTACTGACACAAGAACCATTCTTGTAGTATCATTTTCCGTTCCAGAGTTATGAGCATTTAAAGATGGTAGGGTGATCATTGGCCATTTTGATAAAATACAATCTAAAGTCTAGCCTAGCCATAGAAAATGCATTGACCTACTCATTTTAAAGCACTTCTAAGAGGATTTAGAGACCATATAAAAGATTATCCTTTGTATATATATATATATATGAAAGATAAGATGTCAGAGAATGTTCACAAAAATACCCATACCTCAAAATTGATAAAAATGAGATTTGTGACTTTTCAAGCCTGTTGTGATAAACTAGCTGAGGGACTTAACTGATTCAAGTTCCTGTCATATATGTCCGGAATAAATAGATAGCTGTCAATTTGATGCATTTGCTTCAAGGGAAGTACATCTGTGTGCACACAATACCTTGGTCACTTCTAAACTCGCTTCACTCCCTTAGACCACAATTTTGCCTCTAACTTTGCTTTTGTAGCGGTTTGTTGTGGGGAAAACAATGGTCAACCTATGGCGATATGTGTCACGCCAGAGGGCAGTCAATGCACTAGGGGCTGCGCTTATCACGCGATTTTCTTACTTGGGCGTAGTGAGAGAGAGAGTGATGGTAGGACCACTCACTGTCTCTCTCTCTTTCTTTATCCCCAACTAATAATATAGAGGATTAGCCCCACACGAGCGTCATGCCCTCTGGCGTGAAAAAATCGCACTAAGTCTCTCATTGGTGTTGAGTTTTTCTATATAAAGTCTATATATAAAAAAGTCTGATTTACCACTTCCCTATGTCTAAACCTGAAGTAAAAACCTATAAAAGAGAGAGAGAGAGAGAGAGAGAGAGAGAGAGAGAGAGAGAGAGAGAGAGAGAGAGAGATAGAGATTTAACGAGACAGATGCTTAAAATGATGGACAGAGACAGTATGCTATGACTAGTATGAGTAAGCCTTGTAAACTGTTTTCAAGATTCCCAGTGCTCTAGCCCTCTTGCATTCACATTTGTTACAGAAAAAAACTTCTTTTAGTGTTCACATTTTTTTCACACATTTTCAGGAAAATCTGTAATTTGAAGCACACAGAGCGCCATACAGTTACTACCACTTCACTGCCAGTGAGAAGCTCCATCATAGTGTGTGTATAACAAGCCAGAACTTTGTGCTGATAAAAATGCTATCAGACGGGGTCTCAGAGTGGGGGCAAGACAAGGGCGGTTTAGGGCGGTTTGAATACACAGAGGCAACTTCCGGCTGGGCGGTTTGGGGCGGAATAAATGCAAGAGGGCTAGAGACTTCTGGAATAGAGAACAACCAAGTTTTAAAAAATCCCAAATCGCTTGTGATCAGGTTTTGTTTTGGATGATTAAAAAACAAACAAAAAACACCCTGAAGTTCAGTTTCTGGTAAAAGATATAAAAAAAGGACACAGAGTGAAACTGAAAGAGTTGCACCCATGTAATACATAAATAATACATGTATAATGTTACGCCCAGTCCGTGAAATTACCTATTTCATGAAATGGGCAAAATGCTTTGCCCAATTTATGAAGTGGACAATGTATATCACATTTTTGAATCCCCATTCACACAGGTATTGATTAAGATTGATTCAATAGTATCACATTTTTCTACATTGTATTTGCACCACTATCCTGCCCCCCCCCCCCCCCCCCCCCCCCCCCCCCCCCTCCCCCCCAACTCGACCAGATGCTAAGCTGGGGCATGCCTGAGCCACATGTTGAATCAAACGTTTCATCAAATTTAAGTCTGAATCAAATAATGTTAATTCATACATATCATATGAGATTTTCTCATTCGTTTGAACCAATTCTTGATCCATGTATTGTGTGCTAATGAACAAAAACTATTGTTCATGTTGTCCACCAACCTTTGGCTGGTAACTTATTATTTTTACCTGCCAAATCAAAACTTTTACCAGCCAAACTAACTGTAGACATTTTTTGTAAAGAAACCACAGTATGGAAAATAAGGCAGATAACTTACCACAGGTCTATACTTGAACCAGGCTTGTTCACTCTCCTTTTTCAGACATCCTTTCATATTTTTGGCGAGCACGCAAATTGCGCATCGTATTTCCGGTGCGTGGGAAAATATGGATTGGAAAACATGGATTGGGAAAGGAATCTCGCGCGAGAAAGAATATCGTTTTTTGCCTACTCGCATTTGGCGGGTGAAGTGAATTATAAACTCGCCAATTTCTTTCCACTCGCCACTTTCAGGGCTGATAATATACGTACCTTCGAACCAGTCCTCATCTTCGTATCTCTTCTCTGCCTCCACATCCACCTCCAACATGTCCAGGTACTGTGACATCAGGCTGATTTTCTCCGGGGCGTTTTCGTCTGACATCATCTCTCGGATCTGATCAGCCAGCTCGGCGCGGCGAGTTGTCGTGTGCAGCCTGTTCAGCGCATCGTAAATTAGGTCGCCAGCTGAGAAAAAGAGAATTTACCATACCCTATTCAGGGATCAATCTTGTCACAGCACACCATAGGTCATTTGACAAGTTCGAAGAAAACATAATAGGTCATTTTCATAAAATGATAAGTCATAATGTGAAAAACCCCCAAAGGAAATACAACTTGAGCGCAACAAAAAGTGTTGTCTAGGACACTCTGCTGCAATCAATCACATAGTTTCACAGACTGCATGTCCAAAGAACGACATGAGAAAAGTGTTGTCTGGGACACTCTGTTGCAATCAGTCACATAGTTTCACAGACTGCATGTCCAAAGAATGACATGAGAAAAGTGTTGTCTGGGACACTCTGTTGCAATCAATCACATAGTTTCACAGACTGCATGTCCAAAGAATGACATGAGAAAAGTGTTGTCTAGGACACTCTGTTGCAATCAATCACATAGTTTCACAGACTGCATGTTCAAAGAATGACATGAGAAAACTGTTTTCTGGGACACTCTGTTGCAATCAGTCACATAGTTTCACAGACTGCATGTTCAAAGAATGACATGAGAAAAGTGTTGTCTGGGACACTCTGTTGCAATCAATCACATAGTTTCACAGACTGCATGTCCAAAGAACGACATGAGAAAACTGTTGTCTGGGACACTCTGTTGCAATCAATCACATAGTTTCACAGACTGCATGTCCAAAGAACGACATGAGAAAAGTGTTTTCTGGGACACTCTGTTGCAATCAATCACATAGTTTCACAGACTGCATGTTCAAAGAATGACATGAGAAAAGTGTTTTCTGGGACACTCTGTTGCAATCAATCACATAGTTTCACAGACTGCATGTTCAAAGAATGACATGAGAAAAGTGTTTTCTAGGACACTCTGTTGCAATCAATCACATAGTTTCACAGACTGCATGTCCAAAGAATGACATGAGAAAAGTGTTGTCTAGGACACTCTGTTACAATCAATCACATAGTTTCACAGACTGCATGTCCAAAGAATGACATGAGAAAAGTGTTGTCTAGGACACTCTGTTGCAATCAATCACATAGTTTCACAGACTGCATGTCCAAAGAATGACATGAGAAAAGTGTTGTCTAGGACACTCTGTTGCAATCAATCACATAGTTTCACAGACTGCATGTCCAAAGAATGACATGAGAAAAGTGTTTTCTGGGACACTCTGTTGCAATCAATCACATAGTTTCACAGACTGCATACATGTTCAAAGAATGACATGAGAAAAGTGTTGTCTAGGACACTCTGTTGCAATCAATCACATAGTTTCACAGACTGCATGTTCAAAGAATGACATGAGAAAACTGTTTTCTAGGACACTCTGTTGCAATCAATCACATAGTTTCACAGACTGCATGTCCAAAGAATGACATGAGAAAAGTGTTGTCTAGGACACTCTGTTGCAATCAATCACATAGTTTCACAGACTGCATGTCCAAAGAATGACATGAGAAAAGTGTTGTCTAGGACACTCTGTTGCAATCAATCACATAGTTTTACAGACTGCATGTCCAAAGAATGACATGAGAAAAGTGTTTTCTAGGACACTCTGTTGCAATCAATCACATAGTTTCACAGACTGCATACATGTCCAAAGAATGACATGAGAAAAGTGTTGTCTAGGACACTCTGTTGCAATCAATCACATAGTTTCACAGACTGCATGTCCAAAGAATGACATGAGAAAAGTGTTGTCTAGGACACTCTGTTGCAATCAATCACATAGTTTCACAGACTGCCTGTCCAAAGAATGACATGAGAAAAGTGTTGTCTGGGACACTCTGTTGCAATCAATCACATAGTTTCACAGACTGCATACATGTCCAAAGAATGACATGAGAAAAGTGTTGTCTAGGACACTCTGCTGCAATCAGTCACATAGTTTCACAGACTGCATGTCCAAAGAATGACATGAGAAAAGTGTTGTCTAGGACACTCTGTTGCAATCAATCACATAGTTTCACAGACTGCATGTCCAAAGAATCACATGATAAGGTTTTTTTCTCCTTTTTTTCGCATATTATATAATTTTTTTTTTGCACGAGAAAAGTTAGTACAGTACTATGCAATGTAAAGTCATAACAGGGCAATTATTATTACAGTCTATTGATTCACCTAAGTCAATCTGATCACTATGGAATCAGTTGCTGCACACATCAAAATAATTAAAGTTAGTTGCTAACAGACACGAAGTAAACATAATAAGTCTTGACCTCTTGCCTCCAAAAACAAATGAATAGGTCATTTCAAAATGCTATCAGTCAATGATTTTCTCCGGAGCGTTTTCGTCCGACATCATCTCTCGGATCTGATCGGCCAGCTCGGCGCGGCGCGTTGTCGTGTGCAGCCTGTTCTGCGTGTCGTAAATCAGGTCGCCAGCTGAGCAGAAGAGCATTTAGCAAACCCTGTTTTACGGACAATAAGGCGATGCATCAGGGCTCCCAATCGTCCTAGAGGGTCCTGTATAATTTTAGTGCTTCATAGACCCCCAAATGAGGGTCCCTGGGAGCCCTGTGTGTATACTTTTTCCCCCCAGACTGAGACCCAGGGCTCCCCATCGTCCCACAAAACAAGGGGTCCCAGGGACTCCTTCATGTACAGAATAGAGGGTCCCAGTGGCATAGCGAATGCTAAAAATAATGTTTCTAGTGCATCCCTGGGACCCCCTGCACATTACTTTTAGAGGGTCCTTTAGAATTTTAGTACTTCATAGACCCCCAAATGGGGGTCCCTGGAGACCCCTGCACCTTATAAAAATGACTAATATTAGTTTATATAACTTGACAAACACATCTAACAGAATCTGAATTTTGTGTACATTTTGTGGGTGCGCCTTATGAGATGCGCTTTATAGTCCGTAAAATATGATAATTTTATTATTGTTATGAGAATATGTTAATCAGTTCTGCGTGTCGCATTGCCGTGTGTAGTCTGTTTAACTTAAACTTTAGGGTGTGACCCCGTCATATATCAGGTTGCCAGCTGAACAGACTTACATTGTAATGTTACAAAGAGAATTTAGCTCTCCCACACAAAGAAATGAAGACTAGAGATGTCTGGGAGGGACGTTTCTACATCAGTACATGCTTACCTCCCTTCCACCGCTCTCCCGCACACAGAAATATGAAGACTGTCTGCGAAGGAAGATTCTTGAAGAAAGCCTCGGTGTCCACCACTGTCCCATCATCCTCTATCACCACCGTCACTTCCTCTTCCTCTGGAATCTGTGAGTGCGATATGAATCCGGGACATTTAGCCAACGTTCGGCCATTTATTGATTTAGCCAACGTTCAGCCATTTAGCCAACGGACACTTAGCCAACGGCCATTTAGCCAACATTTGCAGGGGGGGGGGGGGGGGTGGGGGGGGGGGGGGGGAGGGGGGGGCATTTAGCCAACATTGAAAAAATATATTAATGTAATGATCACAATGAAATGTCAGACATCAGAATAGTCTGAAGTCCAATCCTCTGAAAACCGCGGTCCAAGGGCCATCAAGGCCCCAGACTGTAGCGGGACAACACTGAAATCAATTCCCAACATGACCAAAAAGGCTTTAGGCAGTGAGGAATCACTTTAAAATGCTGTTTAATTTAACAGAAAAGATAACATTCAATTTGAAGGCAAAACCTCTGACAGAAATTCTTAATCCTCTGAAATTTGCAGATCCTCTGACAATTCTGATGCCTGAACAACATACAGTATTTCTACGGCGCTGAATCTTGATAGAAATCAAATCAAAGCACACACACAACAACAACAACAACAACAACAACAACAACAACAACAACAACAACAACAACAACAACAACAACAACAACAACAACAACAACAACAACCAGGCATCAGAACAGTCTGAAGTCCAATCCTCTGAAAACCGCGGTCCAAGGGCCATCAACTTCTTGATGATCAAGGCCCCAGACTGTAGTGGGACAACACTGAAATCAATTCCCAACATCAACAAAAAGGCTTTATGCAGTGAGGAATCGCTTTAAAATGCTGTTTAACAGAAAAGATCACATTCAATTGTAAGTCAAAACCTCTGACAGAAGAGGCCAATCTTCTGCCAGAAATTCTCAATCCTCTGAAATTAGCTGATCCTCTGACAGTTCTGATGCCTGAATGTCTTATACTTACAGGTACAGTGGAACCTCCCTTATAACTTACATAAGACCTTCAAAAATAATCCAAAATGAGGTCTTA
>CM065704.1:6921008-6922390 GCA_017654935.2 Phymorhynchus buccinoides
TTTAATGATTGTTGTGCGATGATCTCTACAACAATAATAGTAACAAAAACAACAACAACGTCTATACTATCAAACCAACAGTAACAACAACAAAAATCACCCAAAACAAACAACAACACCTAAACAGTAATTACAACATGTAGGCCTATAACAGTATTAATATCAAATTAATAACAACTTTATTAACAACACAAAGAAAAAACAATAGCATAATATAATGTATATTAATATTGAAAAAAACCCAAAAACAATAATCACATTATCAACACCAACAACAAGAACAACAAGAATAAAATTGATAACAAAGCGAACTCTTGAAGTGGAGTTTGCAATACTGATTGATATTCTATGTACATGACTTGAGCAAACTAATGCGGGTTATCTTGAAAGACTTGAATATTGTGCAAACAAATGCTATATTTACAACAATAGAATGTACAAATCAACTCAACATGTGGTGTAGACTTAAGGCCAGGAATAAATAGGGTTAGTAACGCAATAATTTGCTTTGCATTGAAATACAGGATAAAAATATGAAACAAATGGGAATCAATACATTTTAATACCCTTTTGGGGGGTAAAGTTTTGCTGATACAGTAGGTATGTATAGGCCTATCTTGACAGTTTGCCAACTTACACTTTTGTATTTCCAAGCGATTGTAGAACACACATTAATTAATTTACACACATTAATAGTTTCTTCATAATTATTTCACTTTGAACCTCCTAATGCAAAATTAAAAATTGATAAAAGCGTTTGATATCATAGGCCTACTCCGGTACAAAATAAATTGCAGTAGTTTAGGCACATATTGGGTAAACGTGTTTTGAAGGATTTAAAAAAATCAGTCCGTTTATTTAAAAAAACCACCCAACAAACAGTATGTAGCAAAGGCACTTATGCAAATAATATTACGAATTTTGTAGAACTTTATGAAATCACGAGCACAAACACCATGTGTTATCATACTATTAATTATTCCTCAGATGGAAACACCGTACAATTTCGTGTCCAAATAATAATTGATTTGTAAAATTTGCAGTTAAGGCGACTTTAGATATTGATACTTTAAGCAACAACAAGAAACATTAAATAACAGACAACATGAAATAATGTCACAGTGAAAAAGTAGCAGGTCTATTAATTTTCAGACTTTGTGCAAATGAGTAAGTTATTGTCTGAAACAGTTAACATAAGATCTGTCCATTTTAACACACGAGATAGTCTAATCACTAGTTTAAAAAAAAAGGATATCACATCAAGACAAACAACAAAAAAACCAATGAAAAATCAAAGCGACATTCAGGATTTTAAAACACACAAATGGCTGATGTCTTGAATACAAAAACATAGAATACCCTCACCAAACAGTTGCTGTTGT
>CM065704.1:6922890-6967890 GCA_017654935.2 Phymorhynchus buccinoides
CCCCCCCGCAGCTGCTAGAACCGACACATTCGCGATTTCGGAGGAGCTCAAGAGAGACGAGAAAAAATAGTTGGACGATTTTGTGTTTCTAAAAAGGCAGGAGAATGGACCAACAATAAGTCAGAAAGATAGTAGATGATAGAAAGCTAAGGGGAAAGGCAGAGTCCAAGAGAGTGGCAGATTGGGGGAAGCTACAACAAGCACAGAACTTCCAGAAGGTGGGGGAACTATTTTTTACGAAACCCCCCCCCCCCCCCCCCCCCCCCCCCCCCCCCCCCCCCCCCACCCCCCCCCCCCCCCCCCCCCCACCGGTATCCCCACGTGGAGGTTTCTTTACAATCTCCGTACCCCACCAGCGCGCAGACGTGTTGTTACTCTCTATATTTTGTTCTTCTCGCAGCTGTTTCGGGAGGAACATTTAGTTTATCTATATTATCAGAAGTTTTTGTTTGTGGCTCAAGCCACAAAAACCTAGAACTCACTTTGTCGGTCGGTCTGTCTGTCGGTCCAAAATTGTTGCACATTTTGACAAAATTGTCGCACTTCAAATCGAGGCTACACTTCAAATTGAGGCCGCTCTTTAAAATGATGTATTTTAAAAGCGTACAAAATAATAAACATATGTAATACAGACACTACAACAGACACGACGAGTATGCGGTGCTTCTTTTGATGAGTATATAAGTAGGATAAATAGTTTTAAATGTTTTCCAAAAGATATAAAAAGTTACGAAATGGTGCAGAGATAACATTCTGGTTTACAGATTAAAATTATTGAAAAGCCAGGGGAGGTAACTCATGATTGGAGTGGTAAAAATAGACCGCGTGCCACAAACTATTGCGATTTCGCGCTTGTTTTCAAGCCAACTTTATTTTACCATAAGTAACTTTTCATAAATAAATATTGTCAAGAATATGTTGTAGTATGTGACTACAATTATTAGTTGTATTCAGTGGATATTGCTAGATTGTCACTGGTGGGCAATTTTCTATAACAATCACGAATATGTTGTAGTATGTGACTATTCATTATTAGTTGTATTCAGTGGATATTGCTAGATTGTCACTGGTGGGCAATTTTCTATAACAATCACGAATGTGTTGTAGTATGTGACTACATTTATTAGTGTGTATTCAGTGGATATTGCTAGATTGTCACTGGTGGGCAATTTTCTATAACAATCACGAATATGTTGTAGTATGTGACTATAATTATTAGTTGTATTCAGTGGATATTGCTAGATTGTCACTGGTGGGCAATTTTCTATAACAATCACGAATATGTTGTAGTATGTGACTATCATTATTAGTTGTATTCAGTGGATATTGCTAGATTGTTCACTGGTGGGCAATTTTCTATAACAATCACGAATATGTTGTAGTATGTGACTATGTAATTACATTAGTTGTATTCAGTGGATATTGCTAGACTGTCACTGGTGGGCAATTTTCTATAACAATCACGAATATGTTGTAGTATGTGACTATCATTATTAGTTGTATTCAGTGGATATTGCTAGATTGTCACTGGTGGGCAATTTTCTATAACAATCACGAATATGTTGTAGTAAGTGACTATCATTATTAGTTGTATTCAGTGGATTATTGCTAGATTGTCACGGGTGGGCAATTTTCTATAACAATCACGAATATGTTGTAGTATGTGACTATCATTATTAGTTGTATTCAGTGGATATTGCTAGATTGTCACTGGTGGGCAATTTTCTATAACAATCACGAATATGTTGTAGTATGTGACTATCATTATTAGTTGTATTCAGTGGATATTGCTAGATTGTCACTGGTGGGCAATTTTCTATAACAATCACGAATATGTTGTAGTATGTGACTATCAAATTATTAGTTGTATTCAGTGGATATTGCTAGATTGTCAATGGTGGGCAATTTTCTATAACAATCACGAATATGTTGTAGTATGTGACTATCATTATTAGTTGTATTCAGTGGATATTGCTAGATTGTCACTGGTGGGCAATTTTCTATAACAATCACGAATATGTTGTAGTATGTGACTATCATTATTAGTTGTATTCAGTGGATATTGCTAGATTGTCACTGGTGGGCAATTTTCTATAACAATCACGAATAGGTTGTAGTATGTGACTACAATTATTAGTTGTATTCAGTGGATATTGCTAGATTTCCACTGTGTGGGCAATTTTCTATTTATGTTTGCGATACTAAGTGTATTATTCAAGAACATTTTCTACAACTAATGTTGCATGATACTGCTGCTGAACAAAAATATTTTTTTAATAAACCATAAATCTTAATGGAAGACATATATTAAAAATACATTGAAGAACATACAGCCAAAATATTTTGCAGAAACAAAAGCTTGTGTTGTAGTTTTTATCTAAGATTTATAGATTCGGTCCTTTAATGGAAAAATATATATATTGAAGAACATACAGCCAAAATATGTTTGCAACACAAAAGCTTGATGCAGTTTTTATCTAAGATTTTATAGATTCGGTCCTTTAACTAAATAGCTTGATTTTGTGTGGTGGAGAGAGAGAGAGAGAATAGAGAGAGAGTAGATAGGTGCTGAGCCTGAGAGGAATGAGATGACCATAAAGAGAGAGATAGAGAGAGGGACGTGAAGAAGAGAGAGAAAGATCTGAGAGAGAGAAAGACGATAGTTTTTAGAGAGAGAGAGATTCGGTCCTTTATGGGGGGGGGAGAGAGACGAGAGGAGATTGATGAGAGACAGAGAGATGCAGAGAGATTGAGATGAGAGAGAGGGAGAGAGAGAGATACCACGATTTTGAGAGAAGAGAGAGAGAGAGAGAGAGAGAGGGAGAGAGGGGAGAAGAGAGGAGAGAGATGGAGAAGAGAGAGGGAGAGGAGAGAGAAGAGAGAGAGAGAGAGAGGGAGAGAGAGAGAGAGAGAGGAGAGGGCGGAGGGGACGAGAGAGATGAAGAGGATGGAGAGAGAGAGTGAGGGAGAGAGAGAGAGAGATAGAGAGAGATGAAGAGAGAGGGGGAGAGAGATGAAGAGAGAGAGATAATATGGAGAGATAGATAGATAGATCGAGAGAGAGACTGAAGAAACTAGAGATACAGTGAGAGAGAGAGAGAGAGAGAACACTGAACACCGAAAAACTTAATTTAACTAGGATAAAGAGAACCAGACTGACTGGCTGAGAGAGAGAGAGAGTTTTTGTATGTGTGTCAAGTCAAGTCAAAATCAGCTGTTTCTTGTTGCGTTCTTCCTCCACAGAAGCAGAAGGACCGTCTACAGAAGGGGCGGGTTGAAATGGGCACCAGGGCCCCCTCCCCCTCCCACCCCTTGGTGTGCCCGGAGGCCAAGACCGTGGGGCATTTCAGCGGGGGGCATTTTGACGTCGTCCTTGTGCCAGCTCACCACATACGGTGCTTTTCGGTCGTCGTTGCCGGGAACCAGACGGACTGGCTGATCGTCAGAGAGATCGTGGTGGTGGTGGTCAACGAAACAGTAGAGTAGAGGAGAGGGAGAGAGAGCGAGAGAGAGTCTAGAGAGAGGGGGGAGGATAGAGAGAGAGAGGAGAGGGAGGGATAGAGAGAGAGAGAGAGAGGGAGAGAGAGGGGGGATAGAGAGAGAGAGAGACAGAGAGGGAGGGTTGGAGAGATCGGGCAGATTACCCAGAGAGATGGAGGGGTGGAGATATATCCTATAGAGAGATGAGGTGGATATAGAGATCTCAGGGGAGATAGAGAGAGGGGTAGTTAGAGAGAGAGAGAGAGAGGGTGGATAGAGAGAGAGACATGAAGAGATGAAGAGAGAGAGAGAGAGAGAGATGAGAGAGAGATGGAGAGAGAAGAAGAGCGAGAGAGAGAGAGAGGAGAGAAGAGAGTCTGAGAGAGAAGAGAGAGAGGGAGAGAGGCGAAGAGATGGAGAGAGCGAGAGAGAAGAGAGAGAGAGAAGAGAGAGAGAGAGATGGAGAGGAGATAGAGAGAGTAGAGATAGAGAGAGAGAGAGAGAGAGAAGAAGAGAAGAGAGAGAGAGAGAAGGAGATAGATAGATAGAGAGAGAGAGGGTTTTTTGTGTGTGTGTGAGTGTCAAGTCAAGTCAAAATCATCTTTATTGAGGGTTAAAGAATAAGCTGACAAAGCCTTTTTTTTCATCCTGTGTGTGTGTGTGGCGTGCGTGCGTGTGCGTGTGCGCTCGTGCGTGTGTGCGTCAAGTCAAAATAATCTTTATTGAGGGTTTAAGAATAAGCTAACAAAGCTTTTTTTGATCCTGCCCTCGCGCGTGTGTGTGTGTGTATGTGTGTGTATTTTTACATTTTTCAGCATTTTGTGTGTGTGTTTTGTTATAGCGTTTATTGGCGTCAGCCCTTGTATTGGAACTGAATGAAACTGAAAGTGAAAGTTAGGTTTTACGTCCACTCGGCTGCAAAACAGCACATATGGGACGAACCATCAACCAACCATCATTCAATGCTCTGAGCAGATCCTGGAGGTACTGCAATGCCTGGCCTGTAAGCATATTATTTGTCGTAGAAGAAACATCTGTCTAACGTCCTCCGGTCTGTAACAGACAACACATATGGGACATTAATTAGTAGATATAAAGATGGTGGGAACGATCCTGGAGGCAATGCCCGGAGGCAGTGCAACACCAGGAAAGTCCGGCATTTTTTACAATACAGATATTGCATTATTTGTCGTAAAGCGTTCGGCTGATTATATAAGGAAGGTTGTGTTAGTTGGCTGGTTGGTTGGTTGTTTGGTTGGTTGGTTGGTTGGTTGATTGGTTGGTTGGTTGGTTGGATGGTTGGTTGGTTGGCTGGCTGGCTGGTTGTTTGGTTGGTTGCTTGATTATTGTCATCCTCACAAAAACTGATTTTCTGGGATATTGTTAAACAGTAGTGTGTGTGTGTGTGTGTGTGTACGTGCGTGTGCATGCGTGCGTATGTGTGTGTGTGTTTGTGTGTGTGCCGTGCGTTCCGTGTATGTATGTATGTATGTGTGCGTGTGTATGTGTTTTGTAAGGTGTGCCGCGTGTGTGCGTGCGTGTGTGTGTACGCGTGCGCAAGCGCGCGTTTGTGTGTGTGCGTTCATGCGTGGGTGTGTGTGTGTGTGTGTGGGTGTGTGTGTGTGTGTGTGCTGTGTGTGTGTGTGTGTGTGTGTGTGTGTGTGTGTGTGCGTGCGTGCGTGAGTGTGCGTGTGCGTGTGCGTGTGTGCTGTGTGCGTGTGTGTTATGTGTGTGTGTGTGTGTATGTGTATGTGTGCGTACGTGTGTGTATGTGTGTGCATGCGTGTATGTATGTGTGCGTGTGTGTGTGTTACGTGTGTGTGTGCCTACCCTGTGGTGTGTGTGTGTGTGTGTGTGTGTTGTGTGTGTGTGTGTGTGTGTGTGTGTGTGTGTGTGTGTGTGTGTGTGTGTGTGTGTGTGTGTGTACGTTCGCGCATGCATCACGTATAATCGAAGACATTCATTCGATTGGTGATACGCTGTGTATTTGTCATGCTTTGTGAACACACGCGTTATCAGGACACTAAATGTTCATCTTTGCATCATTGGAAGATTCACATACGCACACGTAATTATCAGTCTGTGAATACACTAATGTACTGTCGCTATAATATGTTAATCGCGTGTGTCTTCTTTGCATATATTTAAATATCATTATCGAAACCGAAATCAAACGTTGTTGCTACATGTTATGTCTAATGATGATGATGATGATGATGATGATGATGATCGAGTGATGCTGATCAAGTTCTCGCAAGGGCTTAATTAATACTTGAATGTAATGGATTATAAATTTTAGGCAAAGTTGTAACGTAGACCCCCCCCCCCCCCCCCACCCCCTCCCCCCCCCCCCCCCCAATGTTTACAACTCTCAATCTTTAAGTCTGGTTCTTTCAGTTTCATGACAATAATGTTTAGGCTGATCCTAACCCTATGAGCCTATCCCTGTTTCCGAGAATGACAGATTGATGCCTCTCAGGGATTGTTTCTTCAATGCGAACATTTGATGGGGAGGTGTGTGTGTGTGTGTGTTGTGTGTGTGTGTGTGTGTCTTCTTCTTCTTCTTCTTCTTCGATCGCAGTTGCCTAGTCAAAAAAACAAACATTTTATGAGCGCAGATGCGTCATGCTGCCGTTATGCGCCTAACTAAGAAACAGGCCCACAGCGACTTCGGTCCGACTTCGGGGGGGCTGCGGATGTGGGGGGGGGGGGGGGGGGGGGGGGGGGGGGGGGGGGGGGGGGGGGGGGGGGGGGGGGGGGGGGATGTTTTTGAAAGTGTTTCGTGAAGGAAAAAAGAGAGCAGGAGACATGGACCGGTATAAGGTTAGAAAGATGGATAGATGACAGAAAGCAAAGGAATAAGGGCAGAGTCAAAGAGAGTGACAGATTAGGGGAAGTTACAAGCACAGACTTCCAGAAGGTGTGGGGTGTGGGACTATTATATACAAAAGACCCCCCCCTAGTATCCCCACGGGTGTGTGGGTGTGTGTGTGTGTGGTGGGGGGGGGGGGGTGGGCGGGGGGGGGGGGTGGGTCTTGGGGGGGGGGTGGGGTCTTCTGGGGGGGGGGGGGGGGGGGGGGGGTTTTTAGGGGGGGTGGGGGTCGGGGGGGTATAAATAAAACCCACAACTTATAGTCAACTTTATTATTAATTTGTAGTGAGGAATCAGAATATTTCATTACAAATTAACTATCTGTATACATGTATTCTGTTCTATGTTTCGTGCGAAACTTGTGATATTTGAGTGTGTGTGTGTGTCGGTACCCAAACCAGTGGTACCTGGGAACTGAATCAACGTAGGCTGTACTGTGCAATTCTTACCTTATCGGCACAACTCCGCAATTCGACGTTAGGCTCAACTATACATTCGACCTTAGGCTCAACTATGACATTCGACCTTAGGCTCAACTATGCATTCGATGCTTCGAGAGGAACCTAGCTCAACTATACATTCGACCTTTAGGCACAACAACTTTGAAATTCATCGACGTTGGGCTCTCAACTGTGCATTCGACCTTAGGCTCAACGTAAGCATTCGACCTTAGGCACAACTTTGAAATTCGACGTTGGGCTCAACTGTGCATTCGACCTTAGGCTCAAACGTAAAACTTACATGAAATGTTCGACATGAGGCACACTTGTCAGTCATGCCATTTTGTTTCGACCTTAGGCGCAACCATACATTCAACGTTATTCCGGTCACCCCATTCCCTTAATTATGTGACCCAGCACCACGAAAGGGACATTAAGTCGCTGGGCTAGTTTCTCACAACAGGCTTGCAAAGTCAAAAAAAAATATCATTTTTTGTCAATTTTTGAGGTTATGGGTATTTTTTGTGTTCTCTAACATCTTATCTCTCATATTTATAAAGGACAATCTTTAATGTGGTCTCTAGATGGTCTTATACGTGCTTTAAAACGAGAAGGTCAATGCGTTTTCTTCCGCTAGGCTAGACTTTATTCAGACTGTGTTGTCTCAAACTAGTTGACGCTCACTCTACTAACTTTAAATGCTCATAACTCTTTAACGAAAAAAGATACAAGAATGGTTTTTGTATCATTAGAAAGAAACTTGTTCTGAAGTTTTCAAATATATGATTATCCGAGAATAGTCAGTTTGACACTTAATGTCCCTTTCGTATATAGGATTCAAATCAAAGATCTCTCTCGTTAACTCTCTCTCTCGTCTCCGTCTCTCTCTCCCCCCGTCTGTTCTCTCCCCTCCTCCTCCCCTTCTTCCACTCATCCTCCCCCCTCTCTCTCTCTCGCTCTCTCCCCCAACCTCTCTCTCTCTCCCCCCCCCTCTCCAATCCTCTCACTCCTCTCTCGTGAGATAATGATGCATACACTCTTTTCCAACTGAAAATCGCTTCCAAAGCCTGTCTTGGATTATAATAATGACACAAATCTGTTTGTGTTGATTCTACACAAACATGTACTTCGCGACGTTTGGCCGAGTATTAGATTCCAGTTAAAATTGCACGTTCAGGACAATTGTCCTGTTAATATTATTTAAAGATGGACCCTGACGGGTTTGTTTTTGCAAGAAACACGTCGAGACCAACAGGAAAAAAAACACCTTTTACAGAGATAGCAACACTCACTTTGCTCTGGTTTCCTAAAAATTAAACCGTCAAAAACGGCGATTCCCCCTTGGCGGAGATGCCGAAGAGAGTAGCCATTTTGGATGGGTGGGTGGAGGTCACTCATTGTGGTTGAAGCGTTTTCTTTTTTTTTGTAGTGCAGTAGAAAAAAAGAAAAAGGAGCTATTTCCTTTGTTGTGAGCGAAACTCCTTTAGATAAACGGTATAAAATTAAAAATAAAGTCTTGTATTGCGAAATTTTCTTGCGGCCAATAGAAAAAGAGACGGACACGCCTTCTCTTTTGGGTGAAATAATTTGACTTCCAGCATTCTCCGCCATGGAGGAATCGCCGATTTGACGGTTTGAATTTATAGGAAACCAGAGCAAAGTGAGTGTTGCAATCTCTGTAAAGTGGTGTTTTCACCGTGTGATCTCGACGTGTTTCTTACAAAAACGCAACGCATCCGTCAGGGTGCCCCTTTAAGCCAGGACTCATTGTCCCATCAGGGGAACGTATAACACTGTTTAACTCATTTCAAGTCGTTCCGGCCATATATGTCCAGGAATTAATAGATAGCTGTCAAATTTGCTGGGATTTGCTTCAAGGAAAGAGAAAGTAAATCTGTGTGCAACACCGTAACTTGGTCACCTTCTCGAAAACTCGTTTTGCGATCCCTAAGACCACAATTTTTTGGCCTCAGACTTTGCTCTTGTAGTGTTTGCTCGTGGGGAATATCTAATCAATTGGACCTTATACCCCCCCCCCCCGGTCCGTGTAGAGTTTAGTTTTTCTATCCACGTAAAGTCTGTACAGTCTTGTAAAGTCTTTATAAAGACTATATATAAAGTTCTTACGATATATGAAACACTAAAGGGGTCTGATCTACCACTTCCCTATATCTAAAACCTGAAGTTACAAAACACCGTGTAATATTCTTTTGATTTCCTCCTCTTTGCTTTATTGTACCCGCCCCATATTGTGTGTGTGTATGGGCTGCATGTGATTTTGTGAGTGGTTAAAAACAAAATCAAAATCGCTGCGATGCGAATGAGTTAAATTTAAAACGTATATTAGTAATTTATAATTATCGTAGAAACGCCCGTGGTTGTCTATTCTGCCTATAAGCCTTTCACTAGCAGACGCGCATGTAAGCGCGGATTTCACTTCACAGACACAGACCCCTATCATATGACAGCCACGTGACTTTTAGCTCATAAATATGCATGAGATTTTTCAATACAAATGGCCGCTCCGCCCGCCTTCCCCCCGCTTCCGCCCGCTTAGTTTCTCACACGCTTTCCCGCTTCAGTGTGGGAGCACAACTAGATTCATTGTCAATAAAAAAACCTTATTAATCTTACTTATCTCAGAATCCACCATGACATCAGGGGCGGGGGAGTTTTTCTTGCTACCCCCCCCTGGGATCAGATGGAAAACATAATATTATTTATAAACAATGGTGGCTCTGGCGATATGTTACCCTCTTCACAAATAATTATATAAAATTAATGACTATCAACTAGATTTGGTCTAGTTATGCAACTAGACTTGCAGATGGTCAGGTTGGAGCAAAATATACATAAAACAAACTAGATTTTAATAGCAATTTGCAATATAACTGTGGAACCTTAATAGTTATAAACTTATCTCTTTTGTCAAATCTTAACTTATTTCTACAAATTTTACAATCTTAAGACATAGATTTTAACAAAACAATATTAAAGCTATAGGGTTTAGTCCCGTAGCTTGACTAGAGTAGAACATAAATTTTTTTTAACACAAAATTTTATAAATTCACATACGTGAAAATAACATTATACTTTGCCCTATGGACAATATTAAATAAACTAAACACTTGTTAAAACTTTAACATAGTTTAAAAAAATTCAACTTAGTTATAATTCAAATATTAAACAATAACGTTACCTGTAAAAAAGTTTAAACAGTTTGTCTGTAAAAATGGTGTACATAATAACAATGTACATATAAATATTAATAGCCTTATGGCCAAAAACTTTTTTGACAGTTGTCTTTGTATCAAATAAATTTATAATTAAAAAACCTCTAGGTAACTATTAGTTGTGTTTGGTCCCAAGGGACCAAAACCTAATACCGCCCGATAGGATAGCCTTATATAATAAAAAAAATGTACATATATAAAAAGGAAATTAAAGAATAACTTGTACCTTTTCATAACTTTTTTGAAAAGTTTTTTTTAAACTGTATATTAACTTGAACACAGGCTTTTGCCTGTCAAGAATTTTAATAATAAAGCTCGTCCCGAGCACAAACACGGATTGTTTTTATCCAATTGCTCAGTTGAGCCTAAAATGCATGAATTTTAACTGTAGCCCTGGGGTTTTTTAATCAGACCTCCTCCAATCTGCCAGACTTAAAAGCAAACAGCTAAATATCTTTTAAATTAAATATTTTATCACAAACATAAATTTTATATTCTTCAGCTTGCGCTATTAAAATAAATTAAAAAATTCTTTATAAACTCTGATAAAATAAAATAAAATAACTTCTTCTTTTAAATTTCATCTTATAAAACTTAAAATCCATCTTTTTTCTAGGATCTTTATAAATTAAAATGCCTCAAATAGTCTTTTGGCTCAGAGGGCGTTTTTAAAATCTCTATTTTCTCTCTCTCTCGGAGCACAAATGTGTTTCCCTCTCACTCTGATCACTCTGAACAAGAATCGATCATAATATCCCGAGTCAAGGGGACTAACTCCGAACGTCACACCAAATCTTTTATTTAAAAAAATCACCCAGAATAAAGTCTAAACTCACATTTCATTTCTGAAAGATGCATATTGAATAGCAATGATGATATTTTCATTCAAAAGCTAACACAATGTCACACAACAAACCATGAAATTAGAAAGAAAAAATCCGTAATGGCACTCCAAACATCCGACCGGGTCAAAAAAATTTGGTTTTTTCTTTCACTTTGAAAAATCCGTTCCAAAAAGACTATTGGGTGCTTTCCCCTTGCTGTAAAGACCAAAAACGGACCACTGAGAGTCAGGAACAGGAAGAACTAACTTAGTATATTGCATTGTGGGTAGGGAGAAAGTGAAAGTGAAACGTACTAGACCTGGCGTTCAGCGGGGCGCGCAATCGGCGTTTACGCGAGCCAGGGAAGGAAAAACAATTCGGTCGGATTTGGCGTCTGCAATTATTAGAGGGGGTTCTATTTGATGGATTTTCTTCGATTTTGTGTGTGATGGCGTCGCCCCACCCCCCCCCCCCCCCCCCCCCCCCCCCCCCCCCCCCCCCCCCCCCCGGTGTGTGTGTGTCAAGATGGCGTCGTGGTTTCAAACCCAGGTACACTGTAGATTTCGTTCAGTGCATTTTATTCAATATTGTTAGCGAAAAAGACGTAAGCGAGGAGGAAACACCTCAGCCGATGATGCAAGAAGCGTGAAAGTGGGTCAACCTGACCGTAATGAAAGTGTTGGTACCTCCGGCAAGTAAGTCAGCAAAAAGGGGGCGTGGTCATGGTCGAAGTAGAGAGGTTGTAGGTGTGATGCAGCTCAAGATAGAGATTCTTCCAGTAAAGTAAGTTGTACTGTATTATTTACAGTCTGTTTTTATTAATAATAATAATATGCATGATTTGTTGATCTTTGAGCCATTAGTTATTCAGCTGGAAGCAAGCTGATTTGAAAATACTTTTTTTTTTCAAAGTGCGCCTTCATACTAACATTATATTTCTGGCATGATTTGTTCTGTTCATACTCATATTTGTTTATGAAACAGACTGGCAGAAGCATGGAGCATTCATTACAAGCAAACAAAGCATGCAAATATGTGTCTACAATATCTCTGTAACTTTTATTTCTCATTTTTACATTTGTTTACAACACGAATCTGTGAATTATCTCCCCTGTTCTAAGAGTTATTCCCCTTTGCTCTGCTATGATTGGTCAGAACATATGCGGCATTCATTTATCGACCAGAATATATGGACACGTATGGGTCTATCTGGCTTAGATTATTTTATATTAATTTGTATGTGTACCATCCCAAAACATCAAATGTTTTCCTCAGAGTGCTGCTAGTCAAAGGTATTGTTATCCCACAGGTTTTGGGTGTGCTTATTTTGATGTCAGCGTGTTTCTGATATAGGGTAAGACGGGGTAAAAAGCACACGGGCGGGTAAGAAGCTCATGCCAATTACCTCATGAAAAAAATAAAGGCAATTTCATTCACATTTTGCCCATGAGACGAGTGTTAATGTTTAGCATTCGTCTCATGGGTAAATTTGACTGAAATTTTTCTTTATTTCATGAGATAGTTGGCATGGGCTTCTTACCCCCCCCCCCCCCCCCCCCCCCACCCCCCCCCCCCCCCCGCCCAAAAAATGTAATTATATGCCCCCACCCCAAATTGTGAGTTGGTGAATCCTCAAAGAAGAGTCAGTCCGACGATGATCTTGTTATTTGTCTTTGTCTGTGTGTTTTTTTATTTTATTTTAATTTTTCATCTGTGAACAGCTTGTTTCAAAACTTTTGAACGTATTTTGATCACATTTAAAAAATTTTAATTGAAAGTAAATTTAATATTATACTAATTAAAACTATATTATTTAAAATATTTTATTAGTAGGCCTATACAGTGGGACCTCCCTTATAAGACCTTCCAAAAACCATCCAAAATGAGGGGGTCTTATAAGGGAGGGGTCTTATAAGGGAGGGGTTCTTATAAGGGAGGGGTCTTATAAGGGAGGGGTCTCTTATAAGGGAGGGGTCTTATATAAGGGAGGGGTCTTTATAAGGGAGGGGTCTTATAAGGGAGGGGTCTTATAAGGGAGGGGTCTATAAGGGAGGGGTCTTATAAGGGAGGGGTCTTTTAAGGGAGGGGTCTTTATTAGGGGTCTTATAAGGGAGGGGTCTTATAAGGGAGGGGTCTTATAAGGGAGGGGTCTTTAAGGGAGGGGTCTTATAAGGGGAGGGAGGGGTCTTATAAGGGAGGGGTCTTATAAGGGAGGGGTCTTTATAAGGGAGGGGTCTTATAAGGGATATAAGGGAGGGGTCTTGATAAGGGGGGGTCTTATAAGGGAGGGGGTAAATTTTAATACCTACAAAGAAGAAGGGCAATGTCTCAGAGAAGTTAGGTCTTAAGTAGGGAGTCTTATGTGGGAGGTTCCACTGTACTTCTTATAAGGGCAAAGGTCTCAGAGAAGTAGGTCTCTACTGTGGGAGGGAGTCTTATAATGGGAGGTTCCACTGTACTGTGTTTAAAACAAAATAATTCCATTGAAATTTGGATTCAATCTACATTCCAGAAGATCGTTTTTGTTGTTGTTGCTGTTGTTGTTGCATTTTTTGGTTACTGATCGTTTTGTTTAATGTGTTTGTTATTATTACCCGGCCAGAGGCCGAGGTATTACGATTGGTTTTGTGTGTGTGTGTGTGTGTGTGTGTGTGTGTGTGTGTGTGTGTGTGTGTGTGTGTGTGTGTGTGTGTGTGTGTGTGTGTGTGTCTAACGTCTGTGTATCGATTATCTTAAAAAAAAACTACTGTTTGGATTTTGATTAAAATAAGCTTCCTTTCGTTAATCAACACCTTGCTGACCTTGACCTTGAAGTTTGACCTTGAAAACCGAAATTTCCTTCTTTGGGCTATGTAATTTCCCCCCAGCTTTATTTCGTGAACTAGTGAACAGAATCGCTTCACATTTTGTGTGGTGGTGTACCATGGTGCAAGGAAGTTTGCATACAACTTTATAGCTGTATCTCGCGAACTACTGAACAAATCTTGGGCTATGTATTTTATGCGTTCTGTAAGGGTGGAAAGTGGTGTGTTTATTGGGGGGGGGGGGGGGGGGGGGGGGGGGAGAGGACATAACTCTGGCCGGGTTTGCATTGTCACAATGCGTTGCTGCCGCTCGGCGATGCCCTTGTATAACATGAGTAGTGTATACAATAAAATAAAAACCACAAACGCCCATAATTCTAGTTTAAAGCGACTTTTCGAGTGTCTTGCACATTTGTCTTTAGGCCCTATTGTCCAATTGGATTTTTTAAAAATTGAGTCTTGCCCTTGCCTTACAAACTCAAGAAATGTTTTGTGACATTACTTTTGAGACATTGAGAAAATGTTATGCATACCTTGTAAACCCCCCCCCCCCCCCCCCCTCCTTTAGGACCGATTTCGTGCATAGGGACCTCCCCGTGGGGATACCGGGGGGTGTTGTGTACAAAACAGTTCCCCCACCTTCTGGAAGTTATGTGCTTGTAACTTCTCTCTATTCTAATCTCTACCACTCTCTTTGACTCTGCCTTTTTCCCTTTGCTTTCTATCATCTATTATCTTTCTGACTTATTATTGGCCCGTTCTCCTGCCTTTTTAAACAAAACAAAAAAATCTTCCAAATAATTTTTCTTCTTTGAGCTCCTCCGAAATCGGAATATGTCGGCTGTACGCAGCGGGGAGACCAGTGAAAATTGAAAACCGGACACATATGTACCTTACGGTACCCATTATAGCCATATGGCCTGGTAACAAACTTCCTCTCTCCCTCCGTCAGCGACCGACTCTCTCTGCTTTCAAAGCTAACCTCAAAACCCACCTGTTCCCCCCGTCATTAAAGCTCCTCTCTCTTTCTCTTCTCTCTCTTGCCATTAGGTCTGTTTCTGCTATATTCCATTTATGTTATCCGTGTGTGTTCGCTTTGTATTGCGTTTTTGTTTGAATGCGCTTTGAATGCTAACGTGTGTGTGCGCTTTGATTTGATTTCTATCAAGATTCAGCGCCGTATAAATACTGTATGTTGTTGTTGTTGTAACACAGAAGAAGAAGAAGTGTATAGGGATACTTTAACCTAGTAAACGACCCCACTCCCCTTTTAGGACCGATTTGGATCTACTATCTTTCTGCCTGATTGGTTCATTCTCCTGCCTTTTTGTGTCTTTCAATAATCACTTACAAACATTGTCTCCAGGGACGGTATTCATGTCGAGATAGCATGAGACTTAGCATGATGCTAACTTAGAAGCTCTTCCAAAAGTCCTATTAAATCCTATAGGACATTGGAAGAGCTTCTAAGTTAGCATCATGCTAAGTCTCATGCTATCTCGACATGAATACCGTCCTGGCGAATACGAACATGCTGGGCCTGACAGTATTTCTTAGTTACCGGTAGGCTCATAACGGCAGTAAGATGCATCTGCGCTCATATGACAGCTAGGAGACTGTCTGAGCGATTGAAGAAGAAGAAGAAGAAGAAGAAGAAGAAGAAGAACAAGAACAAGAACAAGAACAAGAAGAAGAAGAAGAAAAGAAGAAGAAGAAGAAGAAGTTCAATATACCGTAGGTTGTCTAGTTTCGTTTGTGTGGTGGAAGTCAGCGCCTATGGTCTAATTTTTGGCTCACTCATGTTAACGAAAGTGAGTCTATAGTATGCAGGGCCGGACCAAGTATATGACGGGGGAGGGGGTTCCACATTTTGAAAGGGGGGTTTGGGGGTCCTCCCCCAATGGGGGTACAGGGGGCAACGCCCCTGTTGGGGGGCCCATGGGGCGAATCCCCCCAGCCGAAAACGATTTTCAGCATTTTCAACATGTAATTTGGGCCTCTCCATGAATACAATGTTATAAAACCATCAGAACCATGACACAATGAAAGCAGTAGCATTTTAAGCATTTTAATAATAATAATAATACAAGTCTGTCAAAACAAAATACAAGTCATCAAAAAAAAAAGACCTGAAACGGAGGTACATGCTTTGGGCTGGGGGGCTGGGGGGGGGGGGGGGTTGGAACCCAGGAACCCCCCCCCCCCCCCCCCCCCCCCTAGGTCCGGCCCTGGTATGATAGTTGTTGTGTCGGTGTGTGTGTGTGTGTGTGTGTGTGTGTGTGTGTGTGTGTGTGTGTGTGTGTTGTGTGTGTGTGTGTGTGTGTATGTGTGTGTCGCGTCAGTGGTCTAATCTCCAAACTTTAACGTTCGCATTTTCTCGGGAAATAGAAGGCGTACATTGTTCAAACTTTGCATACACATAGATGTTTATGCAAGCTTTCAAACAATAATGATTTGAATAATTAAATACTTAAAACAACACTGTAAACAGATAACATTTTAGATTAGTGGGTTAGAGAGTATTCAACAGGCAACATGAGTTAAGAAACTCATCAACAGTGAAAGCCTCGATAGCTCATTGGTAGAGTGTCTGTCTGACATGCCAATGGTTCCTGGTTCGATTCTCGGCATGGGCACTTTTTTTTTTTATAGTTGTATCCATTAACGATAGTTTCATCTGTACATTAAAATGTATTAGCAATCTTGTACTTTAGACCCCCCCCCCCCCCCCCACCCCCCCCCCCGCTAAATCTTTGTTTGCTGTTGTCCCACATGTGCCTGTTCGAGTGAGCCTTGAAGGCTTTGCCTCTTGTTCTAATTTATGTTAACAGTTGTGCTGTCCTGCGCTGCAAGATTTACGTACGTTTTCTGCAACACCACAAAATACTTATCAAACTTTGTGATAATAGAACTACAGTGGAACCTCCCTTATAAGACTCCCTGCCATTAAATTATTTTAATTGAAGACCTTCTTCTCCGAGACATTGCCCTTCTTTGTAAGTATCAACATTATCTCCCTTATACAACTCCGTCCCACTTAAGACCTTATTTTGGATGATTTTTCGAGGTCTTGAAAGGGAGGCTCCAATGTAATATCATTAATTTGTTTAAAAAAAAGTGTTCACATGCTTTCATACGATATGGTTGTTTTACTGTTTATCATTAATTAATTTATGTGCCACCGCCAGACGTATTTCCCAATTTTGGGACAATAAATTGTGTGAAATTGTGAATTATTTCCATTCCTTCATTGTCTCTCTAATTCTCTCAATCAGTATGAATTACCTGAGAAAGGTTGTGCACACGTTACGCCCAATCCGTGAAATTGCCTATTTCATTAAATGGTGAAATTGTGAAATTTCCATTCCTTCATTGTCTCTCAATTCTCTCAATCAGTATGAATACCAGAGAAAGGTTGTGGTTACGCCCAATCCGTGAAATTGCCTATTTTCATTAAATGGGCAAAATGCTTTTCCCAATTCATGAAACGGACAATGTATATCAACAGTTTCAATTCCTAAGCACACAGGTATTGATTAACCCTTTCACCGCCAACCATATTTCATCCAAAAATGTCCATTACATTTACCTGGGTAGAGAACAAAATCCATCTGCAGTATTGGGGATTCTTCTTTCACAGATTAATAAGGTCTATCCTTACTTCCCAAAACTAAGACAATAGGGTCTTTGGATAATAGACCCCAATTTAATGAATGTTTAGTGACATAGGTGTTAAATCACTGTGGTGCTAAAATGCGACTTTGGCGGTGAAAGAGTTAAGGTTGATTCAACAGTAGCACACTTTTCTACGTCGTATTTTCACCCCCATCCTACCTACCCCAACTCTACCAAATGCTACTCAGCCACATGTATCAAACGGTTGATCAAATTAAGTCTGAATAAAAGGAATTTTAACTCATCTACAGGTGTGATTTCCCATTCGTTTGAACCAATTCTTGATATCTGTGTGTTTATGAACGAAAAATATGTTTCTTTCATGGGTTGTTGTTTATTAAGTAGAAAGTTTTAAATTGACTATTTCATTGAACTGGGCAAACCATTTTGCCCATTTAACTGGGCAAACCATTTTGCCCATTTCATGAAATGGGCAATTTCACGGATTGGGCGTAACATACACACATACGCGGAAGGTGCGCACAGAAACCCGTAAATAAGTAAAAGAGAGAAAGGGAAATAAATAAGCGCACGTTTCTACTTATTTACTAGGTTTTCACGCGGACGTTCCGTGTATGTGTGTAGTGCGTGCGCTAAATGTGGGTGCATTTATATGACTTGCAGTTCAATGCTAAAAAAAAGATGATGTCTCGTTGTCCATGTGCCTTTCTTTCACAAGACGTTCAATGCTGCACTTGGTCATCTCCAAATATGGAAAGTGACGCCATTCCCGTGGCAATATCGCTTTTCAGCAAAACTTTAGAATGTGTATCTTTTAACCATTCAATCTCCAAATTAAACTGACTCTAACCCTAACCCTAACCCCTATCCCTAACCAAAACCTTAAACCGTCAAATACACAAAAAATAAAACTTTACTAAAAAATTTGAGTGTTCCATGTTTGGAAATGACTAAGTGCAGTCTTGAACGCCTAGTCTTTATTTCGTTCTAAAATCTATGCCTGCATCAGTCTGTCCATCTTTCTCTTAGTTCAACTACGAATCTCTCTCTCTCTCTCTCTCTCTCTCTCTCTCTCTCTCTCTCTCTCTCTCTCTCTCTCTCTCTCTCTCCATCTCTCTCTCTCTCTCTCTCCATCTCTCTCTCTCTCATGATTCTGTTTCTGCATAACAAGCTTTGTTAACACTCCAGTGATATGGGCCTATGGCCTAATCATTAAACAGTCCAGTGTCTCTCTCTCTCTCTCATGAGTGCGTCTTAAACAATTAACATAAGGCATAAGTTGGCATAAGGCTGTGTCAGACCAATTGACATAAGCTAGAACACCAAGGCTACATCAAAATGTTATGTTCTGCATAGTTATGCGGGGATCGTCTTGAGCCGTGGCAAGCTCCTAGCATAACATCATCAGTCCAAAATCCTCCGAAGTCGGAGCGTGGCTGGCTGCTCACGTGGCGGGGTAATCAAAAAGTGGTCACACACGTAATGTTCTCATCCCCAGCTGGTAGCATTTGTACCTTAGTGTTCAAGTGCTTCGGCTGTTGGGGATGATCCCTGGAGTCTTTTAGCCAAGGTACAACAACACGGGTAGTAACGTGTAAATTAGAATGAACTGCCAATTGTTTTGTCTAACTTACATGCTACGACCTGTGTTAACTGGTTTAACACGCACTCACGATCATTGCACCAGGACTGAGCGGGGGGGGGGGGGGGGGGGGGGGGGGAAATGTAATTATCACAAAATGCTTGTATCATTAATTACCCTGGATAAATGTGACCCAGCACCACGAAAGGGACATCAAGTCGCTGGGCTAGTTTCTCACAACAGGCTTGCAAAGTCAAAAAATTCATTTTTTATCAGTTGCGAGTTATGGGTATTTTCATGCTCTCCGACATCTTATCTTTCATATCCAAAAAGGATAATCTTTAATATGGTCTCTAAATATTCCAAAAAAGTGCTTTAAAATTAGTAGGTTGATGCATTTTCTTAGGATAGGATAGAATCTTTAGACTGTGATTTCTCAAAATGGCTGTGATTTAAATGCTCATAACTCTGGCTGAAAACGATACAAGAATGGTTCTTATGTCAGTAGAAAGAGATTTTGGCAGAATGCTCATTTTGACACTTAATGTCCCTTTCGTGGTGCTGGGTCACAAATAGAGTTTTGTCTTCTTTGTCTCCCCGTTTCTCTTTCCATTTTGATACTTAATGTCCCTTTCGTGGTGCTGGGTCACAAATAGTTTTGTCTTCTTTGTCTCTGTTTCTCTTTCATTACAATAATCATATGTACTTAAAAATCTATGGCTAGCTGTTGGGAGCAGAGCATTGCATTATACAAATCAAAAGCAAATCTGAAAACTATCATTTAAAAGCCGCCACACACTTTCCGACCTCGTTTGGTTTGGAGGACAATTTATTCGGGTACTAGCTCTATTCAACTGCTTGTGGCCGTGTGCCGGCTTCACTATCATCAAGCAGTATCCCCACAACTGCCTGCGCGAGTTTGGAAGTAAACGATGCAGTCGCCAGTTCTTTCTGACTTGTGTTACGCAAGATGAAAGGGTTATGCCCGGAAACGTTTTATTTTATTTTTTGATTTCCCTAACCCACCACGTTATTCTTAAAGACCCATCCGATCACGTGTTAAAATCACGTGTTTCCCCTCTTATAGCTGGTAAGAAATCTTGTTTTGACCAGGTCTGACTCCCATACAAATTGAAAACGAAACATCATTTTAAAGAGCAGCCTCAATTTGAAGTTGGGGACATTTGTATGTGGGTCACAGCTACCCAGAAAAAACCCAAGGGACTTAATCGTGGTGCGTCAGTGTGTCTTTAAGGTTTACTTTCGACCTGGTTGAAAGGGTTTCCTCCAACCAAAATTTTAATTTGTGATTTCTACTCACTGAGACTCTTGTCAAAAGAAAGGAAAACTGTGGAAAGGTCACAACCATTTTCATCCGACTTGGTTGGGTAGTGTGAGGCGGCTTTTCATCATGTGATCAATCCGGAAGTGCATGGTTTTTAATCAATCAATCAAACTAAATCAGATAATTGATGGTACAGCTGATGTGTGCGGTACAATCCAATGTCGTTTGGGGATAATTGGTGTCTGTAAATCTCGGGATAAACATTATCCTGTAGTTCTTGGGATAGACATTATCCTGTAGCTCTGGGGATAAACATTATCCTGTAGTTCTCGTGATAAACATTATCTGATGATCAGTGTGTGTGATAAATAAAAAAATGATTGTTGATGTGATGTAATCAAGGTGTTTTTCTTTGGAAAACATGGTAAAGTGTGTGTGTGTGTGTGTACAGTGTGTGTGTGTGTGTGTGCGTGTGTGTGTGTGTTGTGAATGCTTGCACTTGTATTCATATGTATGTGTGTGTGTGTGTGTGTGTGTGTGTGTGTGTGTGTGTGTGTGTGTGAGAGAGAGAGAGAGAGAGAGAGAGAGAGAGAGAGAGAGAGAGAGAGAGAGAGAGAGAGAGAGAGAGAGAGAGAGTGTGTGTGTATGTTTGCTTGTGTGTTTTATGTTTGCGTGTGTGTGTATGTGTGAGTGTTTACGCTTAAATTCATATGTATGTGTGTGTGTGTGTGTGTGTGTGAGAGACGGAGAAAGAGAGAGAGAGAGAGAGAGAGAGAGAGAGAGAGAGAGAGAGAGAGAGAGAGAGAGAGAGAGAGAGTATGTTTGCTTGTGTGTATGTTTGTGTGTGTGTGTGTGTGTGCGCGCATGTGCATGTGCGCTTGTGTGTATGTGGCATGGTGCACATGAAATTGACAAAAAATAAATTGCACAAAAACACCAAGCATTCACTTTTCTAAGTATATTGATCTGACCCTTTCTGTATTCACAAAGTCCACAAATTAATATATACATATCAACATAATCATAGAGACAGATCTGATTAATTTTAATTTGAAATGAATGAGACTGAAACTGCCAAATCAATTACTTCTTCTTCTTCGATCGCTCAGACAGTTTCCCGTCAATTATGATCGCAGATGCGTTATGCTGCCGTTATGTACCTAACTAAGAAAGGGCAAGACTTCGGCTGGAGGAAATGTTTTTGAAAGTGTTTCGTGAAAAAAGGCAGGAGAATGCACTGGTAAGTCAGAAAGTTGGTAGATGACAGTAAGCAAAGGGAAAAGGCAGGGTCTAAGAGAGTGACAGATCAGAGGACGTTACAAGCACAGAACTTCCAGAAGGTGGGGGAACTATTTGTACAAAAGACCCCCGGTATCCATTACTAATATGGCTTCTTTTTTAATGGCAATGGTGTGTTTTTTAAAAGATAAAAATCTCTAAATATATCACCAAAGCCAAATCAATTTAATTTGAATGGAAAATTAACAAAACTGTATGAATGAGATCTTTGTTTTAAAAAAGACGATATGAGCTATTGGACGTAGTAATGCATAGTTGTACTATATCAAACGTATTCAACATAATAGTAATGTTTCTAAATGATATTGATTAATAATAATACCTTTAATTTTGTTCACCATTACATTGCTTGGTTTAAATGCAGTCTCCATCTGTTCAATCAATTGTGCAATGTAAATTTAAGGAGCACGGTATAAGCTTGTTGCTCTAATTGTTTCTGTTTGACTATGTTTTGAAATGAATAAAGCTTTGCTTAAACCATAATAGTAAAAACTAATTTCTCTTGTTAGCAAATCTGACTGTACACAAACATTTTCAACAAACATTGAGGCGACGGCTATTCGGAGAGTTGGGCTGGAATTCATTTACAGTGAAGCTTTTGCTCAAGCGATAGTCCTCTCTCTTACAGGCATCAGAATACTCCAGAGTCCAATCCGCGGACGAACAACACTCGCCATGACTCGGAGTCGACATCGAGTCGGACCCCACAAAACTCCAGTCCGTAGTCGGCATCATTGCGATCATTCGCTACCTGATTTCTCACGGAAAAGTTCAAAGTTCTCACATCATCGTAGTCTCCTGCGATCATATCCTCTAAATCGACTCATTTAAAACCCAAATCACAATCACTGTCATCAAAACAAACTCTGAAACAGTGAAAGTAAGAGTCTAGAGAGCTCTAAACTCGGAAGAAAAAACAAATATGGCCGGGATTTTTCGTTTCCGAAGGCGTAGTATGAAAACAAACCGTTTAAGAATACCTTTTAAGAATAAGATCGCGCTGCGTCATGAAGTACAAACCGCGGCCGGTAGTGCCAAAACCGCGGCCAGTGGCTACCAAAACCGTGGAAATCCGCGGGCCGTTCTGATGCCTGCTCTTAACGAAAAAGGCTTTAGGGCAGCTACTGTTGGGTGAACATCTTCCATGAGGTTGTCTCATTTTTAGAGCTTATATGTGACCCAGCACCACGAAAGGGACATTAAGTCGCTGGGCCAGTTTCTCACAACAGGCTTCGAAAGTAAACAAATCTCAATTTTTGTCAATTTGAGTTATGGGTATTTTCGTGTTCTCTAACATCTTATCTGTCATATTTATAAAGGACAATCTTTAATATGGTCTCTAAATGGTCATTATAAGGTCATTAAAAGAGCAGGTCAGTGCATTTTCTTCAGCTAGGCTAGACTTTTAGACAGTGTTTTCTCAAAATGGCTGACGCTCACCCTACTGACTTTAAACGCTCATAACTCTGGAATGGAAAAGGATAACAAGATTGGTTCTTGTATCAGTAGAAAGAGACTTGTCTGAAGTTTTTACATACATAATTCTCTCAGAATGGTCAGTTTGGCACTTAATGTCCCTTTTGTGGCGCAGGGTCACATCTATCAGTGCATTTGCGTTAATCTAATGTAAAGTAGGTGATCATGTTTTATTCTCTTGAAAAATAGCTTGGCAGAGAAGGTTACAAAGAACGGAACATACTTGGTAATAGAAGAGTTAAACCAGACTATACAATATATCGTCGGTGAAATTCAAAAACCTCGTATCTCGATTTTGGGGGATTTTGAGTTAGATACATTGTCAGCTCTCTAATTTTTCCCACCACCTTCCACCAAAAGCTCGTATCTCTAACGACTTTCTATGTGGGGTAAATGACGTTGTGAAAATAGAAGAAAAACTTGTAAGTCCCAAATTCAGATCTAGTTAAGGACAAAAACCTCGTATCTTCGTTCTTTTCAAGTCTAGATTTAAAAAAAAGAAATAATTTTAACAAAATGCAGGACTAAACTCGCAATGTCTTGAACAACATATTTATCATAGTTAATCAATTGTGGTCAGCACGGTTGTTTTTTAAAACAATTTTCATTTTTCTCAAAACTACCAAAATTGAGATACAGGTTTTTGAATTTCACTGACGATATTTTGCTTATAAAAAATATGACACTGATGAACTAAAACACAATCCACTTCAAAATTAAAATTTCATTTATATATGAAAAATAAAAAACATGACATGAAAACAAAAACAAAAAACCTAAAACAAAAAAAGATCTATGTTACAACATTCTACGAACACACACATAATGTAAAGCAGGTCAAAAATAAAATAAAATTACATTTATATAGCGCTTTACCTCAAATGAACCCAAAGCGCTTTACAATCAATTATTCATCAACAAGTAGAAAACAAAAATAATATTTAAGAATGACACACACCAGCAACAACGCATATACAAAGCAACTCTCTCTCTCCCCCCCCCTCATAATTTTACACAAAGCACAATGGATATATATATAATTTAAACAAATTTTTATGTTGTATAGAATGTTGACCGTGTAATGCTGACGGGCTCCATTTCAGCCCATGTAATGCATACATTCTACAACAAAACCCATAGAAAGTATACCTACGTCAACTTTCTACAAAAATCCTACACAATGTACACATTCTACATTTTAGGCTGTGGAATGTATGCATTCTACGCGGGTCAACATTCTATACAATTATATACAGACAAACCTCTATTTTAAGACTTCCAAAATGGCCAGAAAAATCGGTCGTAAATTGGAGGGGTCGTATGACGGAGGTTTTCACTGCCAGCCGTAGAAAGAAAAAGTTCAGCACAGTTCATGCTCTCTTCTTCATGCACACATACAATGACATATTAAAACTGGATTTGGGTCTTTCCAACTCCATAGGATTGTGCAATCGATATTACAGTTTCATTTTGCCGACTTCTTTTAATCACCTCCACTCTTGTCCAAAGTCAGTGGTTTTCTTTTTCAAAGTCAGTGGTTTTCGTGCTTTTCCTATGCTCTCCGCCATCTTTTCTACAAGGGAAGCGACTCCGCTTTCAGGCCCTTGACCGTGGTTGTTTCCCTTTGCTCGAAGTCTATGCAGACGACAGCAACGGTCGTAAAAACCAACAAAATGGCGGTCGTAAGTCGCGTTTTAGAGGAAGTCGTTTAAGAGAGGTCGTTTCATAGTGTGCCAACAAATCCGGTCTCAAATGAGAGGTGGTCGCTTAACAGAGGGTCGTAAAATAGGTGTTTGTCTGTATATATAATTTAAACAAATTTTTTTAATTGTTTTTTTAATTTTTATGTTGTATAGAATGTTGACTGTGTAATGTTGACGGGCTCTGTTTCAGCCCGTGTAATGCATACATTCTACAACAAAACCCATAGAAAGCATACCTACGTCAACTTTCTACAAAAATCCTACAGAATGTACACATTCTACATTTTAGGCTGTGGAATGCATACATTCTACGCGGGTCAACATTCTATACAATTATATAATTGTTTATAGGCCTAATATATATAAAAACCAACATTCAATATCACTTAGAAATATCTAAATCAGCTGGGCTGCTACTTGTACAAAAATACAAAAGGTCACACACACACACAAAATCACAAACTCAAACATAACAAACCTAAAAAAACCAATGATACCAGCATTATTTATAATCATCTTTAAAAAAAATCTCCTATAAAGTAGACCAGCTAACATTAAAACAAATCACTTCCAAATGAAGTAAAAATCATTTCATTTGGAGATAAATCAATCTATGTGCACACTCTGACATGAAGTTTGGAACCAAGTGTTTAGTGGGTCTTTTTACATCATGTAAACTTAGAACAGTTTTTACTTAAAAAACAACAACACTAAACGGGCATTTGCATAAAATGAATTCTTTTTTCACCCCTTAACCTTAAATTCAATACATTTTTAACCTGCATCTAACAAGTTAGAGTAGCCTTGATTGAAAAAGTAAATATACAAGATTTAAAAAAATACAGAATATTCACAAATATGAAACAGTAAAATCATGTATATGACCAATCTTGTTGTTTTAATCGCTTTGCATATAGGGAGCTGGACCCTAAAAAAAACTAAAAAAAATGGCACATATTATGACACTAAAAGTTCACAATAAGCTATGGATACACATTTTTGAGCACCTGTTACATATGATATGGCATCCACAAACAATTCATCAAAAGATCGTAGTAAACAACTCAAACGAATTTCAATCTCCATATTATCATTTTCACAACATTTCCAACAAAAAATACCACTAATCTTTGGCCTATATAAAATGCTACAGCACATAAGGAGCATCCCACCGATATTAAAACAAGAAAAGAAATGCATTTAGGTCACAGACAAGACGCTTACAGCAGATAAGTCGCAAACAAAAATTGGGGAGGGGAGGGTGTAGTAGTGACTGATATTAGGATTAATATCAGGGACCGGGATGTCGGCCTGGATAGCTCAGTGGGTAGAGCGCCCGTCTGGTGTTTGGGAGCTCTCGGGTTCGACTCCCGGTCCGGCTAACTTTTCCCCCACAAAATACATCAGAGGGGGAGGGGGGGGGGGGGGGGGGGAAGCAAAATGGAGGGTGAGTAGCTCAATAAAGACGACGACAAACCAAAACTAGTGCAACGCTGAGCGGCTGCAAAGTCCCCTCGCAGCATCGCCGAGCTACTCCGAAATCGGAACGTGTCGGCTGTACACATACATAAAAACGCATCAAAACAGCACGTAACTACATAAAAACGCATCAAAACAGCACGTAACTGAATAGTTTTTTTATATATAGCCTTGGGGTTCGGACCCGTGATTTGAGCGCGCGCGATCATGCGCACACAGAAAAATTCATGACAACTGTGTTATAGACCATTCATCAAGAAATGTTGTGAAAAAAACTGCATTAAAATACATGCAAAACTTCGCGAGATATTAGCGATTATGTGTTTCGGGGTTTGAACCCCGTAACTGGCGCGACCTTGACCTTAATGTAAAACTAAATACATCAGTGGATAGCTTGCATCTTGGCAAACTAGTATACCAAATTTGATGATGATAGACTGAATAGTTTTTGAGAAAAATGGACGAATAGCCGGACGGACGGAGGCAGGCGGACGGACGGACGGACGGACGGACCAGACAAAAACAATAGCTCCCCAAACCTTCGGCTCAGGGACTAAAAAGAAAAACAAAGATGGTTGTGTTCTGCAGTAGCAATTGATGACACTTAACTCATTCAAGTTGTTCAAGCTATGTGCCGAATTACTAGATAGCTGTCCATTTGCTTCAAGGGAAGTAAATCTGTAATGAACTTGGTCATTTCTAAACTCGCTTCGCTCCCTTGTCTAGATAATTATAGACCACAATTTAGCCTCAAACTTTGCTTTTGTAGTGTTTTTTGTGGGGAAACCAATTGGTGTGGAGAGTTTTTCTATATAAAGATTATATATAAAAAAGTCTGATCTACCACTTCCCTATGTCTAAACCTGAAGTAAAAACCTGTAATCTTCTTTCATTTCTCCTTTTGTTTATTATGTATGTTCTGTTTGTGTGTATGGCTGGAGTGATTTATGAGTTTTTTTTAATAACTCAAAATCGTTACGATGCGAATGAGTTAAATTTGATTGGTCCAGAGAACCGACACTTGTGTGATAATCTAAGCAAGTTATTCGTTATAGCAGCTTGCAATTATTTTTTATTTTTTTATTTCTTTATTTTATTTTGGGTATAGACTATAGTTAACGGCGCGTGCCATAAGCAGATACGGCACAGGGGTGCAAGTGATGTGCCGTAATTTACGGCCCATAAGGCGACAGAGCGCATAAGGCGCACCCCCTGCTTTAAATTTGTTTTCGTACTTTGAACAAAGATAGGGCGCACACACCCGATAAGGCGCAAAGAAACCAAAGAAATTAAAAAAAGGAAGAACGAAACGATCAGCGAAAGTAACATCATTACAGGGCCAGTGACGGAAGTGGAAGCCTAACAAACAAAAATACATCAGTGCTAGGTCTATTGCTGTGTCCGATTGTGATCACGGAAGAGATACGATCGTGAAGCGAAAGTGCAATGTGAGTGAACTGTTGTCGGTTTGTTGTGGAAGCTACCAGAGCATGGTGAGTTGTTCATTTCAACTCTCGACCCCCTTACTTTTTTCTGTTTAGAGTATAGAAAGGGCGCATGCGCCGGATTGGGCGCAGGGGTCAAAGTTTTAAAAACAAAGATGCGCCTAATAGGCTGTAAATTACGGTAAGTGAAAAAAAATGCATTTTATACTATAGGCCGGGTATTATGCTCATTAAATTTTTCGACCACAATACACAAAATGTTTGAAAGTTTAACATTTACATTCTTTAAATAAAATTTAAAAAATAATAACAACAACAACAAAAAGCAAACAGTTTTAACATTTCTATTATTTCAAAACCAACAGTAAATTACTTAAAAACCGCTGAAAGTTTGAGCAATTTACTGTTGGTTTTGAAATAATATAAATGTTAAAACTGTTTGCTTTTTGTTGTTGTTGTTGTTATTATTTTTTTAATTTTATTTAAAGAATGTAAATGTTAAACTTTCAAACATTTTGTGTATTATGGTCGAAAAATTTGAGTCAAAGGCAATCAAAAAAAAAAAAAAAAAATCCCTCAAAACTCATGAAATCATGTGAATAAGATTGTTCTTCTTTTGTTTGCGTAGTTTACATAAATGTTTTAAGTCAAAAGAAAAGAAGAGAAAGGAAAAATAAAAGTCAAATTGACAAAATGAGATCAAGACAGTGTTAAAGGGGCACCCTGATGGATGAGTTTTTGCAAGAAACACATCCGGATCAGCACGAAAACACCCTTTACAGAGATCGCAACACTCACTTTGCTCTGGTTTCCCAGAAATCAAGCCGTCAAAAAGGCGATTCCTCCTTGGCGGAGGTGCTGGAAGTCAAATTCTTTCACCCAAAGAGAAGGCGTTTGCCGTCTCTTTTTGAATGTCCGCCTGTGTTTGGACCAAATCGTTTGCACGAACTTTTCGCAATACAAGCCTTTTTATTTATTTTTAAAAATTTTATACAGTTTATCTAAAGGAGTTTCGCTCACAACAAAGGAAATAGCACCTTTTTTTTATTTTTAACTACACTACAAAAAAAGAAAACACTTCAAACACAACGAGTGACCTCCACTCACCCCATCCAAAATGGCTACTCTCTCCGGCATCTCCGCTAAGGAAAAATTGCTGTTTGGACGGTTTAATTTCTAAGAAACCATAGCAAAGTGAGTGTTCCGATCCTTGAAAAGACTGTCTTTCTGATGATCTCGACGTGTTTCTTGCCAAAACTCATCCGTCCGAGTCCACCTTTAAGATGCTATTGTACATTTTTCCCCCAACTGTGCCTTATTTCACAATGAACCAATATCATAGGCATGAATGAATGAATGAGTCTTTGATTTAACATGTTTTCACTTCACAATGATATTACACAAACAAATAAAATCAACAATAAATTTTTTTTTTACTAGCAAGCAATTGAAACCCCTTTATAGGAAGTATCCTACTGAACTATGTAAAATGTTTAGTCCTAGGTTGATCAAAAATGAATGATCTTTTTTTGAATAGCAGAGTTTTTATTTCAATATTTGTCAAATCTGTAGGTAGAATAATTAATTTAGAACAATTTAATAACACATGTTCAATAGAAATTCTGCTTTGACAAAAACAGCTAACATCCTTGGAATACTTTGTTTTGTATGCATTAAGTCTCAGCCTATGTATTAAACTAGTTACATGCCTGTTACCCGACAGGATGTATATTTTAAAATGGTAGGGTTGTATGTTATTTTTATAACATTTCATATTCAATTATATGACTCATTTCCTTCAGTGATAATTTAACTTTTAACTTTCCTGATTGAATATGATTATTTGCACCGCACCTGCTTTAGCATTTTTATCTGCCATTTCATTTATAAATACTCCACAATGGGAAGGGACCCAACAAAAAGCAATATTTGATCCCTTCATAATAAGACAATGAGTGAGGTATTTAACCCTTTCACCGCCAATGTCGCATTTTAGCACCACTATGGTTTCACACCCATGTCACTAAAAGGCATCAAAACAGGGCCTGTTATCCAAATACCTCATTTTCTTAATTTTGGGAGGTAAATATAGGCCTAATGTTGTATATGTCACATTGGAATTAGGAATATTGCAGGTTTTTTTTTCTATACCCAGTTAAGTTTAATATTTTTTGGCTGAAAAATGGCTGGCGGCAAAAGGGTTAATCTAAAAAACAATATCACATGTCTCTCTAATCATTTCAGAATTTAGAGCACTCAATACCGATTTTGAGTCAACACCACAGAGAATACTGAAGATAGTCATTGGGAAATGGACAATACATTGCAAGGCCATAACTAATGCCGTCAACTCAGCTGTAAAAATCAAATATCCACGGCCAAGATGATATGATCTTAAACAAGGCAAATTTTGAACGCGATTTTGAACGTGATTATACACTCCATTCTGACGCTAATACTAATCAGCTGCTTTTAGCAGCTAATTCTCTCATTTATGAGAAACATGCAAATATCATAGGTATAGAAACTAAAGTATCCCCATTTGCAGACCTGTTTACCCTTATAATGAAAAACCCGGAATTTGCCACAAAAAACCCCGGAATTTGAGAACAAAAACCGGAATTCACATGATCTGTACACGACTTGCGATAAAGTGGTTTCTTCTTCTTCTCCTTTCCGCGAACATCGGCGTCGATGTTCAATATTGTGATGATTTCTTGGCTCAATTTCGCCAGAAAAGTTTTATTAGTAAATTCAGTCACTAATTCTTAGTAAATTTTAGTATAAAACAAGCTGGAAAAAGCAAAATACCTGGAAATGTCCACGATGGGACAGAGAAAAATCACTCAGCCGCGGATCGGCGGATGCCAAGTTGCAACTCGGCGCCATCGCGATCAATTTTCACTTCATTTTCCGTTGAAAACTGCAAAATTCTCACATCATCGTATTTTCCAGTGATAATATAATCTAAATTGACTCATTTCAAGCCCTAATTACAATCTCTACCATTAAAACACTGCCTGGAAAGCTCTTCGAATCGACAGTAAAAGTCTGACCGCCATTTGCTCAGTCCCGAAATAGATCGACCAAAATAAAAACATTATTTCACCCCTTTAACCAATCAAAATGCAGCATTTAATGCATGTGACGTCAAGCACAACTCCTTTTCTGATGACGTAGTGTGTTAGGTACACGTTTCGGTCAACCCTTGTGTCTTTTACTACGAACGGAAACAAATAATAGACGGTTTTTCGAAATCCGGAATTTTCAGCGTTCACCCGGAATTTACTATTTTACCCGGAATTTTTGCAAATTTCCGGAATAATTCCGGCTAAACCGGAATGGTAAACAGGTCTGCATTTGTTCAATATGTTTTTGAGAATCTTGTATACAAGATGATATCATAAGGCACAGGAACAAAGAAAAACAATAAAGACAAATGTAGCTGCCTCTTGTGTTACAAACAATATGTTACTGATATCAGCTTGAAGAACAAAACACTGCGAGAAAACTATATACCTTTAACCCTTTCACCGCCAACGTCGCATTATTGCACCACAATGATTTAACACCCATGTCACTAAAAGACATCAAATCAGGATCTGTTATCCAAAGACCCTGTTCTCTTAATTTGGGGAGGTAAGGATAGGCCTTACTTTAATACATGTCACAGATGAATCCCCAATATTACCAACATTTGTTTTTCTCTAACCAGGTAAGTTTAATGGATTTTTGTTTGCTGAAAAATGGCTGGCGGTGAAAGGGTTAAAATCTGCCGAGTTCCGCAGAGCTTCAGATTGTTTTTAAACTTCATGGGTTAAATGACCCCTTTTTACAGAAAACGATGGGTCAATTTCCCCCCAAAATGGGCCAATGTGTTTTTATAGTTTTGGGTGGCCTTTTGATGGCAGCCCGCAAGCACCAACTTCACACTATTTCGCAACGAACATCTATCATGATGATGTGACTATCCTCCTCACTACACTTGTTCTCTGTGTAGCAGGCTGCCTTTTAATATGGCAGCCCACTTTTTGCGCCTACTGTCTCCTCGTGGGGACACCGGGGGAATCTTTCAGTACAAGTAGCTCCCCCACCTTCTGGAAGTTCCGTGCTAACAACGTCCACTAATCTATCACTCTTTGATTCTGCCTTTTCCTTCTCTTACTGTCATCTACTATTTTTCTGATTTATTGCCCCATTCTCCTGCCTTAAGAGAGGGAGGAGTCCCACCCTCTCTCTCACTACGCCCAACTAAGAAAATCGCGTGATAAGCCCCTAGTGGATTGACTGCCCCCTGGTGGGCAATTAATCGCCATAAATCGCCATAAATCAAAAAAACAAAAAAAAATCTTCCAGATAATTTTGAGGGGTAATGGTCAACCTATGGCGATATTTTTCACGCCAGAGGGCAGTCAATGCACTAGGGGCTTATCACGCGATTTTCTTACTTGGGCGTAGTGAGAGAGAGAGATGGTAGGACCACTCACTGTCTCTCTCTCTTTCTTTATCCCCAAGTAATAATATAGAGAGGATTAGCCCCACACGAGCGTCATGCCCTCTGGCGTGAGAAAAAATCGCACTAAGTCTCTCATTGCCTAAACGTGTTATCACCCTTCTCTTTTCCTTTTGTGATAACACGTTTAGGCAATGGTCGACTTATGGCGATTAATTTGCCCACCAGGGGGCAGTCAATCCACTAGGGGCTTATCACGCGATTTTCTTAGTTGGGCACAGTGAGAGAGAGGGTGGGACTCCTCCCTCTCTCTCTCTCTTTCTTTATCCCCAACTAAGAATAGAATAAAGAGAGGATTAGCCCCACTCAAGCGCTATGCCACCTGGTGGGCAAAAGAGCCTGCTAAGTCGCTCATTACCCCTCAAATGTTTGTCCTTTGAACTCCATTTTGGTCGGATGAAACGCTTGCAACCAGGTGGGCAAAAGAGCCTGCTAAGTCGCTCATTACCCCTCAAATGTTTGTCCTTTGAACTCCATTTTGGTCGGATGAAACGCTTGCAACCAGGTCGGAAGGAATCGGCGACTGCACCATCTACGCCCAACTCGCTCAGGAGGTTGTGGGAGCACAGCCAATGCTTCGCTGATAATGTGCAGACATCTTATGCTCACAACTAATTGAATAAAGTTCACAATTGAATTTTCTTCCCACTAAAAGGTTGAATAGCGTGAGGCGGCTCTTTCACCACCAAAGTCGCATTTTAGCACCACAATGATTTAACCCTTTCAGTGCCAATGTCGCATTTTAGCACCACAATGGTTTAACCCTTTCAGCGCCAATGTCGCATTTTAGCACCACAATGATTTAACCCTTTCAGCGCCAATGTCGCATTTTAGCACCACAATGGTTTAACACCCATGTCACAAAAAGGCATCAAATCAGAACCTGTTATCCAAAGACCCTATTTTCTTAATTTTGGGAGGTATGGATAGGCCTAATGTTATATATGTCACAGAGGAATTCGCAATATTGCAGATAATTTATTTTCTCTATCCAGTTAAGTTTAATGGTATCTTTTGGCTCAAAAATGGCTGGCGGTGAAAGGGTTAACCCTTTCACTGCCAAAGTCGCATTTTAGCACCACAGTGATTTAACACCTATGTCACTAAAAGGCATGAAATGGGGTCTATTATCCCAAAACACTATTGTCTTAGTTTGGGGAAGCAAGGATAGACCTTATTATGGATTTGTACGTCGAGGGAGCCTACGAAGGCTATAAACTCGACGGAAATTGGGAGAGCGCAAATGAGAGTTTGAACTCAATACATTTCACAGAAGAATCCCCAATACTGCAGATGGATTTTGTTCTCTACCCTGGTAAATTTAATGGACATTTCTGGCTGAAATATGGTGAAAGGGTTCTTCTTTCTTCTTTCCTGTAGAGCAACCACAGTCACTTCTGACGGGTTAAAGATACACTTATCCAAGCTGGCAAACAACAACATAATCATCATTGTATCCTACTTTAAAACATGCGCACACAACAAACATACACAGTTCATGCTGTGATGATAAAATCCTTGACATGCGGCGGGAAAAATTAGAGAGCTGACTGAGTATCTAACTCAAAACCCCCCAAAAATCGAGATACGAGGTTTTTTTGAATTTCACCGACGATATGCTACTCTAAAACATGCGCACACAACAAAAATGTACATAGTTCATGCTGTGATGATAAAATCCTTGACATGACATTTATTCTCCGCTCTGGCGGCCTTCTTATGGCAGCCCACTTGCACCAGTTTCAGGTTTTCCAGCGTAAAGAGCAGTCGGTACACCTCGTTCCAATCCAGCTCAGCGTACTTTGGCTTGCTGCGGGCCGCCTCCAGTAACGTGGGAATTACCTCCCTCGATTTCTCCACACTGTGGAAAATTAAAAACAAAAACAAAAAAAAACCTCTGAAATAATTATGGAAGTCAACAATTCTTATAAAATATCATAATGTTGATTTTTTGATTTTTTATATTTTATCTGGTATTTGGTATATTCTAGTCACAGAGACTTATCTCTGTGGAATTAGGGCTGCTCCCACCTGGAGAGTGTGTTGCTGCAAGCGCAGTGCCACTTTTTGTTTTGGGTGGGTGGGTGGGGGGGTGTTGAGGAGAGGAGGAAGGAGGGGGGACAGACATGGGAAGCCTAGCTATCAATTTGGTCATACCAGGCAGTGTAGATTTCCCCCTGCTCTTATCGACTTTCAACTGCTGTGGGATTTTTACGTGCGTAAAGCGCACAGGTCAGACTTGCTTCAAGTTCCCATCTGAAGGACTCAAATGCTTAGTTCGATTTTCCCGTCGAACTAGATTCCCGTCAAACTAGAAAGAAAGGGCAAGGCCGGGATTCGAACCCGGGTCATTCACGCATTGAAATTGGCAGGTGAACGTCTTAGCCCGCCCCTCTGCTACCGTCCTTCTCACATAATATCAAAGGTCTAACTGCTATGTTTTTCGGACTCTAAGACGCACCCCGCCCAAATATTACACAGAATTCAGATTTTGTTATTGTACTTTCTCACTGTTTTTAGTCATAATATTTAACTTAGCATACGTTAATCCCAGTGGCAACGAAAAATTTGTCTTTCAGTGAAAATTTACCCCCCCCCCCCCTTCCTTCCTCATCAGTCACACAAAAAATCACATGCAAAAAAAAAAAAAAAAAAAAGAAAAGAAAAAGGGTGGCCTCTGGCTTCGACGCGCTCTCCAGGTGGGAGCAACCCGAATTTCACAGAGACGCCTCTGTGATTATAAAGTATAAAGTAAAATAACAAAGGATCAACCTGGTAATTGCAGTATCTCCAGGATCGACCCACATTCTTTACGCATAGAAATGTCCCAAATGAAACTGTTTGAGGTTGGAGGACATTCAACTATTTTTCCTTTAGCTATATTATAAGGCGCAGGGGTCTCTTCTTCTTCTTCTTCTTCTTCGATCGCTCAGACAGTTTCCTGTCAATTATGAGCGCAGATGCGTCATGCTGCCGTTATGCGCCTAACTAAGAAATAGTTAGGCCCAGCAAGTCCGACTTCGGCTGGGGGGAATGTTTTTGAAAGCGTTTTGTGAAAAAAGGTAGGAGAATGGACTGGTAAGGCAGTAGATGACAGTAAGCAAAGGGAAAAGGCAGAGTCAAAGAGAGTGACAGATTAGAGGAAGTTACAAGCACAGAACGTCCAGAAGGTGGGGGAACTATTTATACAGAAGACCCCCCCGGTATCCCCACAGGGGAGCAGGGGTCTCAAACTGGGGGGAAAAGTTATCGCCTAAATGTCTGAAAAAAATTATAGGTACGTCAAATTAAGCTTTATGTTTCATGTATGTCATTCACGTCAGAATACAAACGGTGAACAATTTCTTTATTAATTATTATTTTGACCATTTCTGAAAACATGCAAACTATCTCTCTTGTAGAATAGTGTTGTCAGTAGAGGGCTTAGTAGGTGGTGTCCTGAACAGGCTCTACTGAACTCCGCCGAAGTGACTCAGCAGCAGTGCAGTGTCTCCTCGATTGGTTGCCACCTGACGGCCTAACATAGATTTGCTCCTCTTGGACTGCTGGTCTCGGATTCTGCGACCCGAACGTGCGGAGGTGTGGCTGCAAGTTAGGACTCGGAATGATCGGTGTGGGAGCAACGCCACTGTACGGCCCAGAATATTGGATAGCAAAAAAAATCCGAAAACAAATCTCTCTCTTATAATAAAATGATCAGTTTTCCGTATAATGACAGGGCTGGCTAAAACTACTAGCCTGGTAGCCATTGGCTAGTAGAAAAATATGAGCTGATTTCAAAGTTCACTAGAACATTTCAGTACTGCATGGCCCTGTTTTGTTTACCACAGAGTCTCCACAGACCATCTCTTCCTTCCAAGTAACCAACTACCAAAGCAAGCTCAGCTCTCTGCTAAGATAACAACATGCCAGCACTGGTACTGAAAAGAAAGGAAACGCAGCCTCCTCTCCCCCACCCCATCTCTCTCTCCCTCCCACCTCTCTCAGACCCAAATCATTTCTCTTTTCTTCTCTCCTTTCTTTCCTTCCCACTCTTTTTTTTCTTTCTTTTCCCCTCTCTCCTTACCTCTTCCCTCTGTGTGTGTGTGTGTGTGTGTGTGTGTGTGTGTGTGTGTGTGTGTGTGTGTGTGTGCCACTGTGTGTGTGTGTGTGTGTGTGCGTGTGCGTGTGCGCGCGCGCACGTGTGCGTATTCAGGGATTCTTGTTGTTTTCTTCGGGCTAGTGAAAATGTGTTCGGGTGAGTAAAATTTTTAAAGTTACTCGCCCGGAGGGCTAGTGAAATGTTTTGATTTAATCAAACATCAAATTCCTCACAGAGTGTCTCAATGGTGTGCAAGAAATACTTCAGACCCCCTCCCCCCAAAGAGGCAAAGCCTTCAAGGCTCACTCGAACAGGCACATGTGGGACAACAAAGATTGATGGGGGTGTCTAAAGTACAAGATTGCCAATACAATTTTAAAGTACAAATGAAACAATCGTTAATGGATACATAAAAAAAAATAAAAAGTGCCTGTGCCAAGAATCGGACCCGGAACCATTGGCATGAGAGACAGCTCTACGCAATGAGCTATCGAGGCTTTCACTGTGGAATACTTTCTTAACTCATGGTGCTTGTTGAATACTCTCTAACCCACAAATCTAAAATGTTATTTGCTTGTTATCTGTTTACAGTGTTGCTTCAAGTATTTAATTATCAAAATCATTAATGTTTGAAAGCTTGCATAGACATCTATATGTGTGCAAAGTTTGAACAATGTACGCCTTCTATTTCCCGAGAAAATGCCAACGTTAAAGTTTGGAGATTTGACCACGGACGCAACACACACACACACACAACCAAACAACTATCATACTTTTCAAAGACATGAAAATGGCACTCGACATCATAACACGAGTGAGCCAGAAATGGTAAGAGAAAAACACGAAATGACAACAGAGTGCCTCCCCCTATAAAAGAGCTACACAAAAGGGAGGTGACTCACATGTGATCCAGATTCCACAGACCGAAGAGTTGTCGATAGCCGCGGGATGCGTAGGGGTTGACCATGTGCTTTTTGTCGCAGCTCTCTTTGTCAAAGGCCCCTTGGCATTTGAACCAACCCTAAGGAAATATGTCATCATCATCGTCATCATCACTATCATCTTTTTCATCATCATCATCATTATTATTATTATCATTGCCATCTTCGTCACCATCATCATCATCATCTTTTTCATTATCATCATCATAATTATCATCATCTTCATCATTATCATCTTTTTCATCATCATCATCATTAACATCGTCACCATCATCATCTTTTTCATCATCAAAATGTCCGGGGGAGGGGAAATGGTCTGGTGGGCAAATGATAGAAGGGAAGTGTCCTGGGGGGGGGGGGGGGGGGCAAAATGTCCGGGGGGGAGAGGAATTGGTCTGGGCCTGTATTCACGTTGAGATAGCATGAGACTTAGCATGATGCTAACTTAGAAGCTCTTCCAATGTCCTATAGGATTTAATAGGACTTTTGGAAGAGCTTCTAAGTTAGCATGATGCTAAGTCTCATGCTATCTCAACGTGAATACAGGCCCTGGTGGGCAAATGACAGAAGGGAAGTGTCCGGGGGCAAAATGTCTGGGGGGGGGGGGGGGTCAAATGACAGACAGGAAGTGTCCGGGGGCAAAATGTCCGCATGGGTGCAACTGCATAAAATTAAAAAAACATGAAAAAACGGGGTCCAGGGGTAATGTCCCCCTGCAGCTGAAGCAAAAATTGATTTATGAAGGTATTTTAGCTTGCTTTTTCCACAATTTATACAAATGCTTATTTTAAAGCGTTTGAAAAATACAGTAGACACACAAAGATCTTGTTTGACAAATTTTTAAAAAAAAAAGGAAATTCCTTTTCTGGCTTTCTGGCAAAATTCAAAAACAGGAAATCCTTGCATACCAGGAAAAGTTGCACACATGTGTCCAGGAACGAAGTTATTTATATATTTTTTTTTGTTGTCCATTATAGTCCGTCAACAGCTATGGTTATCTCAGGACTGTCACCGCGTAAAGTTCGACCACGTATTACAAAACACTCATCAATGTATCTTACCAAAGTTCAACAACCTGTAAACAACAAAACATACAGTACAATTCATAACATGACACCTCCATCATTGCACCCTATAGCACATAAGTCCACATAGTGCTGGAAACGTTGAGTCACTCTAATCTATTTATCGGATCCAGGTTAAAAAAACAGTAAAAAAAGGAACACACACATACTAGTAAAAAATATATCTAAAAATTGCCATATAGGCAAATATGCACTGCAGAATGGACAAGTGTCCACTCAAGTGCGCAAGGTCTCACGTGTGGACGCCAGTGAACAATAAAAAAAAAATGGCATGTTATAAATTGTCCGATAGATCAGAGAAAAAAAGGAACATTCAAAAGATAGATTTGTATTAAATTGTAAGGAAAGATGAAAGAACAGATTGAAGATCCGGGGAGACAGAAATCAGACGAAATGGAAAACTGCAGATCTTGTCGGGAGACTTTGTGGGGGAAAAAGAGATAGTAACAGACATGGTAGGCAGAAAAATAGGAAAGGTGAGAAAAAGGGGTGGGCACAGCTTCGTCGAGAACACCCCCACCACGTGAAGGCTGGCCCACAGGGGCCGGGGAGGAAGTGGCCGGACACTTACAAGCATTATCACTTTAACCCATAATTCCTCAAACAATTTGCTGACCTTTTTGTCACAAAGGCGTCGTTGCTTGGCTGTGGCCTTGCGGTCAAAGTAACTGCCATGGAAGTCGTTGACCTTGAGCTCTGCATGCAGTTCCTCCACAAGGTCAACCAGGAGCTCTTTGGTGTTGGAGTCCGCCTCCTTCTGAATCTGCTCTTTGGCCTGTGCAAACAATTGGAAAACTAAAAGAGCGCGGAAACACTGGACAGGGTTCGCACGGTCTTTGCAGGTCTCTAGAAAAATAAGGGGTGGCCAGTTGCTACAAAGTGATAGAACTAGCAAACTGTGACGTAAAAATATAAATGACATAAAATTTAGAAGAGAAAGAAGAAGAAGAAGAAGAAGAAGATTGATTGAACTGTGCTTGAAGAAGAAGAAGAAGAAGAAGAAGAAGAAGAAGAAGAAGAAGAAGAAGAAGAAGAAGAAGAAAAGGAAGAAGAAGAAGAAGAAGAAGAAGAAAAAGAAGAAGAAGAAGAAGAAGAAGAAGAAGAAGAAGAAGAAGAAGAAGAAGAAGAAAAAAAGGAAGAAGAAGAAGAAGAAGAAGAAGAAGAAGATCATCACCATACTCACAGTGGCAAAGTAGCTTCTTATTCTCTGTTGCGCTGACTGTCTCATCACCTCGCTCTTTGTCTTGTATTTCTTGTTGAGACCTGAAAACACAGTCGACAACGTTACATTGTCATCATTTGTGACTCAGCACCACTAAAAGGGACATTAAGTATCAAAATGACTATTCTGAGACAAGCATACAGTTGGAAACTTCAAACATTTTCTTTCTACTGACACAAGAACCATTCTTGTAACTTTTTCCGTTCCAGAGTTATGAGCATTTAAAGATGGTAGGGTGATCATTGGCCATTTTGATAAAATACAATCTAAAGTCTAGCCTAGCCATAGAAAATGCATTGACCTACTCATTTTAAAGCACTTCTAAGAGGATTTAGAGACCATATAAAAGATTATCCTTTGTATATGAAAGATAAGATGTCAGAGAACACAAAAATACCCATACCTCAAAATTGATAAAAATGAGATTTGTGACTTTTCAAGCCTGTTGTGATAAACTAGCTGAGCGACTTAACTCATTCAAGTCGTTCCGGCCATATATGTCCGGAATTAATAGATAACTGTCAATTTGATGCATTTGCTTCAAGGGAAGTAAATATGTGTGCACACAATACCTTGGTCACTTCTAAACTCGCTTCACTCCCTTAGACCACAATTTTGCCTCTAACTTTGCTTTTGTAGCGGTTTGTTGTGGGGAAACCAATTGGTGTAGAGAGTTTCTATATAAAGTCTATATATATATATATATATATATATATATAAAAAGTCTGATTTACCACTTCCCTATGTCTAAACCTGAAGTAAAAACCTATAAAGAGAGAGAGAGAGAGAGAGAGAGAGAGAGAGAGAGAGAGAGAGAGAGAGAGAGAGAGAGAGAGAGAGAGATATTTTAACGAGACAGATGCTTAAAATGATGGACAGAGACAGTATGCTATGAGTAAGCCTTGAAAACTGTTTTCAAGATTCCCAGTGCTCTCTAGACTTCTGGAATAGAGAACAACCAAGCTAAAAAAAATCCCAAATCGCTTGTGATCAGGTTTTGTTTTGGATGATTAAAAAACAAACAAAAAACACCCTGAAGTTCAGTTTCTGGTAAAAGAAAAGAAAAAAAGGAAACAGAGTGAAACTGAAAGAGTTGCACCCATGTAATACATAAATAATACATGTATAATGTTACGCCCAGTCCGTGAAATTACCTATTTCATGAAATGGGCAAAATGCTTTGCCCAATTTATGAAATGGACAATATATATCACATTTTTGAATCCCCATTCACACAGGTATTGATTAAGATTGATTCAATGGTATCACACTTTTCTACATTGTATTTGCACCCCTATCCTGCCTCACCCCCCCCCACCCCCACCCCCCACCCCCCAACTCGACCAGATGCTAAGCTGGGGCATGCCTGAGCCACATGTTGAATCAAACGTTTCATCAAATTTAAGTCTGAATAAAATAATGTTAACTCATCTATATAATGAGATTTCTCATTCGTTTTAACCAATTCTTGATCCATGTATGTGTGCTAATGAACAAAAACTATTTTTCATTCATATTGCTTTTCTCAATTGCAAGTTATAAACTGGCTATTTCACGAACTGGGCAAACTATTTTGCCCTGAAAGTGGAAAATGTTTGTCCACCAACCTTTGGCTGGTAACTTATTATTTTTACCTGCCAAATCAATTTTTTTACCAGCCAAACTAACTGTAGACATTTTTTGTAAAGAAACCACAGTATGGAAAATAAGACAGATAACTTACCACAGGTCTATACTTGAACCAGGCTTGTTCACTCTCCTTTTTCAGACATCCTTTCATATTTTTGGCGAGCACGCAAATTGCGCATCGTATTTCCGGTGCGTGGGAAAATATGGATTGGAAAACATGGATTGGGAAAGGAATCTCGCGCGAGAAAGAACATCGTTTTTTGCCCACTCGCATTTGGCGGGTGAAGTGAATTATAAACTCGCCTTTTTTTTTTTTTTCACTCGCCACTTTCAGGGCTGATAATATACGTACCTTCGAACCAGTCCTCATCTTCGTATCTCTTCTCTGCCTCCACATCCACCTCCAACATGTCCAGGTACTGTGACATCAGGCTGATTTTCTCCGGGGCGTTTTCGTCTGACATCATCTCTCGGATCTGATCAGCCAGCTCGGCGCGGCGAGTTGTCGTGTGCAGCCTGTTCAGCGCATCGTAAATTAGGTCGCCAGCTGAGAAAAAGAGAATTTACCATACCCTATTCAGGGATCAATCTTGTCACAGCACACCATAGGTCATTTGACAAGTTCGAAGAAAACATAATAGGTCATTTTCATAAAATGATAAGTCATAATGTGAAAAACCCCCAAAGGAAATACAACTTGAGCGCAACAAAAACTGTTTTCTAGGACACTCTGCTGCAATCAATCACATAGTTTCACAGACTGCATGTCCAAAGAATGACATGAGAAAAGTGTTGTCTGGGACACTCTGTTGCAATCAGTCACATAGTTTCACAGACTGCATGTCCAAAGAATGACATGAGAAAAGTGTTGTCTGGGACACTCTGTTGCAATCAATCACATAGTTTCACAGACTGCATGTTCAAAGAATGACATGAGAAAACTGTTTTCTAGGACACTCTGTTGCAATCAATCACATAGTTTCACAGACTGCATGTTCAAAGAATGACATGAGAAAACTGTTTTCTAGGACACTCTGTTGCAATCAATCACATAGTTTCACAGACTGCATGTTCAAAGAATGACATGAGAAAAGTGTTGTCTAGGACACTCTGTTGCAATCAATCACATAGTTTCACAGACTGCATGTTCAAAGAATGACATGAGAAAAGTGTTGTCTAGGACACTCTGTTGCAATCAATCACATAGTTTCACAGACTGCATGTCCAAAGAATGACATGAGAAAAGTGTTGTCTGGGACACTCTGTTGCAATCAATCACATAGTTTCACAGACTGCATACATGTCCAAAGAATGACATGAGAAAAGTGTTTTCTAGGACACTCTGTTGCAATCAATCACATAGTTTCACAGACTGCATGTCCAAAGAATGACATGAGAAAAGTGTTGTCTAGGACACTCTGTTGCAATCAATCACATAGTTTCACAGACTGCATGTCCAAAGAATGACATGAGAAAAGTGTTTTCTAGGACACTCTGTTGCAATCAATCACATAGTTTCACAGACTGCATGTCCAAAGAATGACATGAGAAAAGTGTTGTCTAGGACACTCTGTTGCAATCAATCACATAGTTTCACAGACTGCATGTCCAAAGAATGACATGAGAAAAGTGTTGTCTAGGACACTCTGTTGCAATCAATCACATAGTTTCACAGACTGCATGTTCAAAGAATGACATGAGAAAAGTGTTGTCTAGGACACTCTGTTGCAATCAATCACATAGTTTCACAGACTGCATGTCCAAAGAATGACATGAGAAAAGTGTTGTCTAGGACACTCTGTTGCAATCAATCACATAGTTTCACAGACTGCCTGTCCAAAGAATGACATGAGAAAAGTGTTGTCTAGGACACTCTGTTGCAATCAATCACATAGTTTCACAGACTGCATGTTCAAAGAATGACATGAGAAAACTGTTTTCTAGGACACTCTGTTGCAATCAATCACATAGTTTCACAGACTGCATACATGTCCAAAGAATGACATGAGAAAAGTGTTGTCTAGGACACTCTGTTGCAATCAATCACATAGTTTCACAGACTGCATGTTCAAAGAATGACATGAGAAAAGTGTTGTCTAGGACACTCTGTTGCAATCAATCACATAGTTTCACAGACTGCATGTTCAAAGAATGACATGAGAAAACTGTTTTCTAGGACACTCTGTTGCAATCAATCACATAGTTTCACAGACTGCATGTCCAAAGAATGACATGAGAAAAGTGTTGTCTGGGACACTCTGTTGCAATCAATCACATAGTTTCACAGACTGCATACATGTCCAAAGAATGACATGAGAAAAGTGTTGTCTAGGACACTCTGCTGCAATCAAGCACATAGTTTCACAGACTGCATGTCCAAAGAATGACATGAGAAAAGTGTTGTCTAGGACACTCTGTTGCAATCAATCACATAGTTTCACAGACTGCATGTCCAAAGAATCACATGATAAGGTTTTTTTCTCCTTTTTTTCGCATATTATATAATTTTTTTTTTGCACGAGAAAAGTTAGTACAGTACTATGCAATGTAAAGTCATAACAGGGCAATTATTATTACAGTCTATTGATTCACCTAAGTCAATCTGATCACTATGGAATCAGTTGCTGCACACATCAAAATAATTAAAGTTAGTTGCTAACAGACACGAAGTAAACATAATAAGTCTTGACCTCTTGCCTCCAAAAACAAATGAATAGGTCATTTCAAAATGCTATCAGTCAATGATTTTCTCCAGAGCGTTTTCGTCCGACATCATCTCTCGGATCTGATCGGCCAGCTCGGCGCGGCGCGTTGTCGTGTGCAGCCTGTTCTGCGTGTCGTAAATCAGGTCGCCAGCTGAGCAGAAGAGCATTTAGCAAACCCTGTTTTACGGACAATAAGGCGATGCATCAGGGCTCCCAATCGTCCTAGAGGGTCCTGTATAATTTTAGTGCTTCATAGACCCCCAAATGGAGGTCCCTGGGAGCCCTGTGTGTATACTTTTTCCCCCCAGACTGAGACCCAGGGCTCCCCATCGTCCCACAAAACAAGGGGTCCCAGGGACTCCTTCATGTACAGAATAGAGGGTCCCAGTGGCATAGCGAATGCTAAAAATAATGTTTCTAGTGCATCCCTGGGACCCCCTGCACATACTTTTAGTGGGTCCATTATATAATATTAGTACTTCATAGACCCCCAAATGGGGGTCCCTGGAGACCCCTGCACCTTATAAAAATGACTAATATTAGTTTATATAACTTGACAAACACATCTAACAGAATCTGAATTTTGTGTACATTTTGTGGGTGCGCCTTATGAGATGCGCTTTATAGTCCGTAAAATATGATAATTTTATTATTGTTATGAGAATATGTTAATCAGTTCTGCGTGTCGCATTGCCGTGTGTAGTCTGTTTAACTTAAACTTTAGGGTGTGACCCCGTCATATATCAGGTTGCCAGCTGAACAGACTTACATTGTAATGTTACAAAGAGAATTTAGCTCTCCCACACAAAGAAATGAAGACTAGAGATGTCTGGGAGGGACGTTTCTACATCAGTACATGCTTACCTCCCTTCCACCGCTCTCCCGCACACAGAAATATGAAGACTGTCTGCGAAGGAAGATTCTTGAAGAAAGCCTCGGTGTCCACCACTGTCCCATCATCCTCTATCACCACCGTCACTTCCTCTTCCTCTGGAATCTGTGAGTGCGATATGAATCCGGGACATTTAGCCAACGTTCGGCCATTTATTGATTTAGCCAACGTTCAGCCATTTAGCCAACGGACACTTAGCCAACGGACATTTAGCCAACATTTGGGGTGGGGGGGGGGGGGGGGGAGGGGGGGGCATTTAGCCAACATTGAAAAAAAATATATTAATGTAATGATCACAATGAAATGTCAGACATCAGAATAGTCTGAAGTCCAATCCTCTGAAAACCGCGGTCCAAGGGCCATCAAGGCCCCAG
>CM065704.1:6972890-6982890 GCA_017654935.2 Phymorhynchus buccinoides
TTTTCTTTGGTGTATACGTTTTACTTGTCAATAAAAAATCATTTAAACCAAGATCCAGGTATTCATGATAAGATTTTATCAATGCCTATTGTGTTCTTTATCTCATCAGCACTTATTCAAAAAATAATTTCCAACAAGAGACTTCACACTGGCTACGGGTTTGACAGTTACAACGATCCCCTGACGCTTTCAACGGTCACTGTCTTCTCATGTCCGTCTGCCAAAGTGAAAATCATTGAGACAGATTTTGGTGGACTGTTGTCTTTGACATAGAATTTACCCCCCCCCCCCCCCCCCCTACCACACACACACCGTGGGGATACCGGGGGGTCTTTTGTACAAATAGTTCCTCCACCTTCTGGAAGTTCTGTGCTTGTAACTTCCTCTAATCTGTAGGCCTAACTCTCTTTGACTCTGAAATTTCGTTTTGCTTACTACTCAAGTTACTGTTATCTACTATCTGTCCGCCTTGCTGATCCATTCTCCTGCGTTTTTTTTCTAAAAATTCTTACAAACATTTTCTGCAGCCGAAGACGGACATGCCGGGCCTATTTATTTAGGCGCATAACGGCAGGGTGGCGCATTTACGCTCCGAATTCCATAGTTGCACAGAACCCCGCACGCACGCACACGCACGCACGCACGGACACACACACACACACACACACACACACACACACACACATACACACACACACACACACACACACACACACACACACACACACAGACACATGTACACACACACACACACACACACACACACACACACACACACACACACACACACACACACACACACACACACACAGACACATGTACACACACACACACGCGCGCGCGCGCGCACGATTCATTTTTTCATGAAATAAATAATTTATTTGAGATTTAATGATTGTTGTGCGATGATCTCTACAACAATAATAGTAACAAAAACAACAACGTCTATACTATCAAACCAACAGTAATAACAACAAAAATCACCCAAAACAAACAACAACACCTAAACAGTAATTACAACATGTAGGCCTATAACAGTATTAATATCAAATTAATAACAACTTTATTAACAACACAAAGAAAAAACAATAGCATAATATAATGTATATTAATATTGAAAAAACCCAAAAACAATAATCACATTATCAACACCAACAACAAGAACAACAAGAATAAAATTGATAACAAAGCGAACTCTTGAAGTGGAGTTTGCAATACTGATTGATATTCTATGTACATGACTTGAGCAAACTAATGCGGGTTATCTTGAAAGACTTGAATATTGTGCAAACAAATGCTATATTTACAACAATAGAATGTACAAATCAACTCAACATGTGGTGTAGACTTAAGGCCAGGAATAAATAGGGTTAGTAACGCAATAATTTGTTTTTGCATTCAAATACAGGACACAAATATATTTAAAAAAATTAAATGGAAATCAATACATTTTAAGATTTATTTGGGGGTAAACCTTTGAGTTTCGCTGATACAGTAGGTATATATAGGCATATCTTGACATTTTGCCAACTTTTACTTTTGTAATTCTAAGCGATTGTAGAACACACATTAATTAATTTACACACACTAATAGTTTCTTCGTAATTATTTCACTTTGAACCTAATAGTGCAAAATTAAAAATTGATGAAAGCGTTTGATATCATAGGCCTACTCCGGTAATAATTGCAGTAGTTTAGGCACTTATTGGGTAAACGTGTTTTGAAGGATTTTAACAAATCAGGCCGTTTATTAAAAAAAGACACCCAACAAACATTATGTAGCAAAGGCACTTATGCAAATAATATTACGAATTTTGTAGAACTTTATGAAATCACGAGCACAAACACCATGTGTTATCATACTATTAATTATTCCTTAGATGGAAATACCGTAAAATTTCATTTCCACAGAATAATTGATTTGTAAAATTTGCAGTTAAGGCGACTTTAGATATTGATAATTTAAGCAACAACAAGAAACATTAAATAACAGACAACATGAAATAATGTCACAGTGAAAAAGTAGCAGGTCTATTAATTTTCAGACTTTGTGCAAATGAGTAGGTTATTGTCTGAAACTGTTAACATAAGATCTGTCCATTTTAACACACGAGATATTATTCACTAGTTTAAAAAAAAAAGAGATCACATCAAGACAAACAAAAAAACACACAATGAAAAATCAAAGCGACATTCAGGATTTTAAAACACACAAATGGCTGATGTATTGAATATAAAAACTTAGAAGACCTTCACCAAACAGGTACGGACGGAACTATGTAACTAATGCACTTGTAATCAACATAATTATCTTACTGATGCTACATTTACTAATCGAATAGGTCCCTACTTGAGTTGCACGAAGTATGTCAACTCAGACGTTGTTCTTTTTTGTCTTTTTGAGGCATCTTCGAAGAAAGTAAGAAGAACAAAAAGAATAAACCTAAACGAAACAAATAAAAAAACATTAATGTTTTATGCTAGGGTAAAACATAGAAATCTCATTCCAGCGTTAAATTAAGACTAAATTAATATCAAAAGAATAATGATACAATACCATCGAAGAAAGCAAAACTGTATTGTGAGTTTTTTAAAATAAAAAAAAGTAGTGACAAAGCAAGCAGCAGGTGCTGGTTAGAGTGACTAAATTTTTAAGACAATAAACAAATTGTGAATAGGAAAAAAATGAAAATAATGATGCTATGATAATGCACAAATATCATGGTGACATCCTACCCATATCCTCTTAATTCTTCTTTTTTTTCTAGCTCCATATTTTACCTTCAACCTTTTTATTACTTTGTCGAACCTTCTTATCAAAATCAAGTTTACAAGAAAGTCATATATGTGCCACACATAAAAAAATATCATTTCTTTTAAAATTTGGAATAAAAACTTCCAGAAGCCTTCAACGGGCAACAGAGAATGCTCATTCTTAACAGAAAAGCGAAAACATTACTCGATTCAATAATTCACTTGAAGAGTTTGTATGCACGAATTAAAAATTCGAAAAAAAAGTAAATTGTAAATTAATTTAAGAAACACCAACATTTTTGAATAAACAATAAGAACATTTAAAAAACCAACCATTTAGCTAAAGATCTTGCCGGATATGAATGCAGCATATGATTTTGTAAAAAATATATATTCGCATTTTGATGAATAAGAAAAGAATAAAACATTGCAAGAACATTAGAAAAAAACGCGATCAAAATCAATAATTTTGTTCACATAATTATGCCGAAAATCACTTCTGCATGTGTAGATAATCAATAGATCGATTAATTGGTTAATGTCCTGATTTACTGAAATTAAAAGAATGCTCTAAATCATGATCAAAATCGATGTCACCTTAAAATATTGTTCACTCATTACAAATATTGAAAATAACTTCTGTATAATATGTGAATAATCAACTGATTGATTACTTGGTTACTGTTCTGATTAAACATTATTTGAAATAAAAGACACATTTAAAACGTGATCAAAATCAATGATTTACTTGAAAAGGTTTTTCACATGTCGAAAATCAAAAATTATTTCTGCACGTGTATCCAAATAATTGATTACCTATTTGATCATTGTTCTGATTGATTGAAATTAAAGGAGCACTCTAAGACATAATCAAATCAATAATCTACTTGAAAAAGTTCTTTACACGTCGAAAATCAAAAATATCTTCTTTGCTGATAATAATCAATCGATCGAATGATTAACTGATTGGTATTCTGATTGACTGATTGAAACACATATCGATAATCGAAAATCTTGTCATCATAGCTGCATAACCGATCGATTGATTAATTGATGATTGGTTGATTGAAATAGTACATATCGATAATCGAAAATCTTTTCAGCATGCTTGCATAACCGATCGGTTAATGAAAAACTCAGCTTGCTACTTTCACAGCGAGGCGGAGCCACAAACGAGTGGGTCTTAACCTAGCAGTTGGGGCAGTGGGTGCATGCCTCATGCCTCCATAAGGGGAGCTGGACGACCCCGCCCCCTCCACTAGTCTCTCCCCGTAGGGATACCGGGGGGTGTTTCGTAAAAATAGTTACCCCACCTTCTGGAAACTCTGTGCTAGTAACTTCCTCTAATCTGCCACTCTCTTTGGCTCTGCCTTTTCCCTTTGCTTACTGTCATCTACTATCTTTCTGACTTGTTGGCCCATTCTCCTGTTGTTGTTGTTCAAAACAAAATCTTCCAAATAACGTTTCTCATTTGAGTTACTACGAAATCTGAATGTGTCGGCTGTACGCAGCGGGGAGACCAGTAAAACTGAAACGTACTTGACCCTTTATGACCTTTTGGACTGCGAACGCAGAAGAAGAAGAAGAGCCTAGTAGTAGCCTTTGTTGGATAGAGAGAGAAGGTGGGCGGCTCTCTCTCTCTCTCTCTCTCTCTCTCTCTCTCTCTCTCTCTCTCTCTCTCTCTCTCTCTCTCCCACACACTCTCTCTCTCCAACAAAGGTTACCACTAGGCTAAGACCCACTCTCTTGTAGCGCCCGCCTCGCATGTGAAAGCAGAGAGCTAAGTCGACCAGATGGTCTGTCTGGTTCATGGATTGATCGAAAAAACCCTCCTCCAACCCTCAGAATCTCCACTCTCACTGCCCTCCCCTGCCTAGGCAGGAGACACCTGGTTGGTGCCAACAGGGGGGCTTCCGCTTCCGCCTCCCCCTCCCCCACCCTCCGCCCCGGGCAGGCCTTCCTCCTCCTCCTCCTCCTCTTCGTCGTCCCGGAGCTTCTTCCTGGCGGCGGCATAGAGCAGGCAGCACCCAGCAGTGGCAGCCGCCGCCACGGCGAGTCCTCCCACGGCGCTGCCAACCGCTATGGGGACTATGTCACTGGACGAACAGGCTAATGCCAACGTGCCTGGATGAATATATATATAGGCAACAGAATGCTATCAACGTACAAATAATGAGCTCTAAGCGCTTAGAGCTTTGATGAATAAGCGCTATAGAAATGTACATCATAAATAAATAAATAATGGGTAAGGGTAAAGTTTTGCCAAACAGCTATGGGGACTATGTCACTGAACGAACAGGCTAACGCCAACGTGCCTAGGAGAATATATATATTTTTTTATATAGGCAACAGAATGCTATTAATGTACATACATTGGGCAAGGGTAAAGTTTTACCTACAGCTATGGGGACTATGTTACTGGACGGAACAGGCTAACTCCAACGTGCCTGGATGAATATATATATATATATATATATATAATATAATAATAATAATAATAATAAAAAATAATATAATGTGCTGATTTACTTTTTATCCCAATGGGGGAGGGACAGTGCCTTATGCAAAGACAGCTGTTTCGACCTAAGAGAAGGTCTCATCAGTTTGCATGATCGACCTGCAATTTGACTGTCCAGTGGATGCCAACTTGAGCAAGAAGACATTCTACAAGAATGCTATTGATACGCAGATAATGGGCAAGTGTTACCAACAGTGTTACCAACAGCTAGGGGTCCCCGCCTATGTGCCCGGGGAATAGGCCGCAGAATGCTATTGATACGCAGATAATGGGCAAGGGTAAATTTTTCTTCTTGTTCTTGTTCCTGCTTTTCGTTCGCTCAGACAGTTTCCTGTCAATTATGAGCGCAGATGCTGTCATGCTGCCGTTATGCGCCTAACTAATAAATGGTCAGGCCCAGCAAGTCCGACTCCGGCCGGAGGAAATGTTTTTGAAAAATGCTTCGTGAAAAAATGGCGGTAAGGCAGAAAGAAGTGGACCAGGGAAAAGGGGAAAGGCAGAGTCAAAGAGAGTGACAGAAGAGATACAAGAAGTAAGAGCAGACAGTAAGAACAGCTTACCAAAGGGGAAAGGCAGAGTCAAAGAGAGTGACAGATTAGAGGAAGTTACAAGAACTTAAGCAGCAGAAAGCTATTAATATACAGACAATAAAGGTGAACAGCTTACCACCAACACGCCTGGCGAATAGGCAGCAGAATGTTATTAATATCCAGATAATGGGCATTCAGTTCAACACTATTAACTACGTGTCTTTTGATTTTAGTTCTAACATAATCTCTTAAGTAAATGTGTATGGTGTGTGAAATACCTTCCTGTTTTACTAACCCCCCAGGGCCGCACGTGCCATATATGGTACATCATTTTCAAAGAGCTGAGATTTTCAGACAAGGGATACAATCTCTACACAGATGGAGACGCAGCTTTCCCAGAGTAGTATGAAAGCAGTTGCCTCCCTCACAGTTGGTCAAAGAACGTTAGTAAGTTGGCAGACAGGCTTTGTATGGCCAACTTTACCACATGATGACATCACGGATTCACCTAGCAACATCACGTGACCCTTATTACTGGAAAAATAAGGCTTGTGGACTTATTGTGCCCAAACATGAACAGATAAGGAGTTGACCTGTTATCAAAAGTGTTTAAAAAAGTAATTCATGCAATAAAAGGTTATTTAGATTTAGTGCCAATTGTTCAAGTCTGGCCGAATGCTATTATTGATAACATGCAAATAATGTGCAAAGGCAAACGGACAGCTTATTGCCAGCACAATCTAGCAGAATGCTATTACTATGCAGATAAATGGGCAAAGGAAAACGAACAGCTTATTGCCAACACGAGTCTATATTACAATGCAGATAAATGTGCAAAGGAAAACGAACAGCTTATTGCCAACACGAGTCTATATTACAATGCAGATAAATGGGCAAAGGAAAACGAACAGCTTATTGCCAACACGAGTCTATATTACAATGCAGATAAATGGGCAAAGGAAAACGAACAGCTTATTGCCAACACGAGTCTATATTACAATGCAGATAAATGGGCAAAGGAAAACGAACAGCTTATTGCCAACACGAGTCTATATTACAATGCAGATAAATGGGCAAAGGAAAACGAACAGCTTATTGCCAACACGAGTCTATATTACAATGCAGATAAATGGGCAAAGGAAAACGAACAGCTTATTGCCAACACGAGTCTAGCAGAATGAAATAGCTATGCAGATAAATGGGCAAAGGAAAACGAACAGCTTATTGTCAACACGAGTCTATATTACAATGCAGATAAATGGGCAAAGGAAAACGAACAGATAATTGCCAACACGAGTCTAGCAGAATGAAATAGCTAAGCAGATATCGGGCACTATGTCACTGGACAGCTTACAACCAAAAGTGAGGAGAATACTGAGGAGAGTGAGTGGGGAATAGTGAGGAGAATGGCGTCAAAATGAAGTGAATTAAAGTGCTATTCCTCTCTCTGTCTGTCTCCCCCCCCCTCCTCTCTCTCTCTCTCTCTCTCTCTCTCTCTCTCTCTCTCTCTCTCTCCCCCCCCCTCTCTCTCTCTTACAGCTGGTCGTTTCGTTGTGGTCTCCGGGACAGTACAGGCCCCCTCCTTTAGGCACGGGGTTGGTGCAGTTCCTCTCTCTGAACTGGGTTCCCGTGCCGCACGTGCCGCTGCAGTTGGTCCAGGTGGTCCACATGGTCCAGTTTCCATCCACTGCACAGCAGCACAGCACAACAAGGATGCCTTAATTAGACCGAACATTCTCTGATCAAATACCCCCCACCTCCCCACCCCAGGAAGACCCCCCCCCCCTAGTCTTCAGGAACATTGTTTTTCAATGAATGAAAAATTGTGTTTTACGTCCTCTCGGTCTGGAACAGACACATATATATGGGACATTTGTAGATACAAAGATGGTGGGAACAATACTGGAGGCAATGCCCGGAGGCAGTGCAGCACCAGTAAAGTCCCGATTTTTTTTAGCAATACAGATAGGTGTAGCAGTAACCACGCCTCGGTTAAACCTCATCGGCTATGGTACCGCCACATATTGTTTTTAAACCCACACCTGTGGTATTTATACCGAACATTCTCTAATAAAATCACCCCCTCCCGGGAAGACCCCTCCCCCCCCCCCAGTCTTCAGGAAATTTATACCGAACATTCTCTAATAAAATCACCCCCTCCCCCCCCCCCCCCCCCCCCCCCCCCAAGCCCCCCCCCCCCCCCCCTGTCTTCAGGAACATTGTCTTTAAACCCACACCTGTGGTAATTATACCGAACATTCTCTAATAAAAATCCCCCTCACCCCCCCCCCCCCCCGCCCCCCCCCCCCCTGTCTTCAGGAACATTGTCTTTAAACCCACACCTGTGGTAATTATACCGAACATTCTCTGAAAAAATCACCCCCTCTGATCAAACATTGTCTTTAATTGTCCCCCCCCCCACACCTCCTGGTAATTATACCGAACATTCTCCACCCCCCCCGACCCCCCCCCCCCCCCCAGTCTTCAGGAACATTGTCTTTAAACCCACACCTGTGGTAATTATACCGAACATTCTCTGATAAAATCACCCCCCGGGAAGACCCCTCCCCATCCCCCTCCCCCTCCAAAAAAAGCTTTTGTTTTACATTTTTAGTACATCATGCCAGTGTCATTGTCACAGTACATGGTGTCAGTGTCACGTCACGGTACAATACAATACTCACGGTAGCAGTCGACGAGGGTCATGTCACAGTCCATGGTGTCAGTGTCACGTCACGATAGAATACAATACTCACGGTAGCAGTCGACGAGTGTCATGTCACAGTACATCATGCCAGTGTCATTGTCACAGTACATGGTGTCAGTGTCACGTCACGATACAATACAATACTCACGGTAGCAGTCGACGAGTGTCATGTCACAGTACATCATGCCAGTGCCATTGTCACAGTACATGGTATCAGTGTCACGATACAATACAATACTCACGGTAGCAGTCGACGAGTGTCATGTCACAGTACATGATGTCAGTGTCGTTGCCTGCACAGTACTGTCCGCCATTGGCAGGGGCGGGGTTGCTGCAGTTTCGGCTTCGAGTCTGGTTGCCGATGGCCTCACAGATCTCCGAGCAGTTGGTCCACGTGGACCAAGAGGCCCAGTTGCCTTCAACTGGAAGACAAAGATACAACATAGATGATGATGGTGATATTTTTTCAAAAAACACGTCGAGATCACCATGAAAACAAAGATACAACATAGATGATGATGGTGATATTTTTTCAAAAAACACGTCGAGATCACCATGAAAACACCATTTACAGAGATCGCAACTCTTACTTTGCTCTGGTTTCCTAGAAATATAACCGTCAAAACAGCGACTCCTCTTTGGCGGAGATGCCGGAGAGAGAAGCCATTTTGGATGGGGTGGGTGGAGGCCATACCCATTGTGGTTGAAGCTTTTTTGTTGTGTAGTGCAGTAAAAAAGAAAATGAAGCTATTTCCTTTGTTGTGAGCGAAACTCATTTAGATAAACTGAATAAAAAAAAACTAAAACTAAATAAATAGGCTTGTATTGCGAACATTTCGTGCAAACAATTTGGTCTAAACTCAGGCCACCATTTCAAAAGAGACGGCACACGTCTTCTCTTTCAGTGAAAGAATTTGACTTCCAGCACCTCCGCCAAGGAGGAATCGCCGATTTGACGGTTTGATTTCTAGGAAACCAGAGCAAAGTGAGTGTTGCGATCTCTGTAAAGGGTGTTTTCATGGTGATCTCGACGTGTTTTGTGCAAAAACTCATCCGTCAGGGTCCACCTTTAATGAACAAAGTCTGATCCAATTGTTCAACTTACTTCGGGGCAGGTTGGCCAAATCCTCGTCAATCAAGCCGTCAGCGTCGTCATCTGTAGACGATAACACGTTCATTAATGATTCATCATTATCGTCAACATTTATTTTTGTCATATCACAGACACTACCACTCACTCTACTATGCCCCCAAACACACACATACAAATACACATATCTCTCTCTCTCTCTCTCTCTCTCTCTCTCTCTCTCTCTCTCTCTCTCTCTCTCTCTCTCTCTCTCTCTCTCTCTCTCTCTCTCTCTCTCTCTCCTGGGTGTGATCATAGATGAAGAACTGAAGTGGCAGACCCATATTGAGAAGGTAGCACACAAGCTTGCACGTAGCCTATTCCTACTAAAAATACTTAGACCTTTCTTAGATACAGAGGAA
>CM065704.1:6987890-6995390 GCA_017654935.2 Phymorhynchus buccinoides
AGTTTTGGCCAGCAGAGCTACAAGGACGCCCTAGAAAAGATACCACAGTACTTTCATTAAGGGTTCTTTCTGTTAGGCCCATTCATAGAGCCTGCCCTGGTGAATCTTGGCCAGCAGAGCTACACGAACGCCCTGGAAACAATACCACAGAAAACCACAGTTAATACTTTCTTTAAGGGTCCTTTCTGTTAGGGCCAACCAGAGAGCTGCCTGGATGGATGAGTCTTGGCCAGAACTCCCTAGAACAATACCACCGACAACCACAGTTAATACTTTCACTAAGGGTCCTTTCTGTTAGGCCCAGCAATAGAGTCTGTCCTGGTGAGTCTTCGCCAGCAGAGCTACAAGAACGCCCTAGAAGAAATACCACAGAAAAACCAACAGTTAATACTTATTAAGGGTCCTTTCTGTTAGACCCAGCAATAGAGCCTGTCCTGGTGAGTCTTGGCCAGCAGAGATACAATAATGCCCTAGACGAAATGCCACAGAAAAACCAACAGTTAATACTTTCATTAAGGGTCCTTTCTGTTAGGGCCAACCAGAGAGCTGCCTGGATGGATGAGTCTTGGCCAGAACTCCCTAGAACAATACCACAGAAAACCACAGTTAATGCTTTCATTAAGTAAGGGTTCTTTATGTTAGGCCCATCAATAGAGCCTGCCCTGGTGGGTTTTGGCCAGCAGAGATACAAGAACGCCCTAGAAAAGATACCACAGTACTTTCATTAAGGGTTCTTTCTGTTAGGCCCATCGATAGAGCCTAGTACACTTGACACTTCGAGCGCAAGTGAAGCTATAGTGCGCGTGCACTACAACTGCACTTGTAGAGCTGCAAATTTGCACGAGCTGCACATTTGCACGCGACAGAGCCTGCCCTAGAAAATATACCACAGAAAAACCATAGTTAATGCTTTCATTAAGGGTCCTTTCTGCTGCATTGTATTGTACTATATGATCACCTTAACTTCCTCAATCTTGATGTAGGCTCCAGTGCTGAAGTCCAGTTCGTTGCACTCGGCTTAATGGAGGGTGCAGGTACTACTGTCGCTAACTGTATTGCATTGCATTGTATTGTACTATAATTATGATCACCTTAACTTCCTCAATCTTGATGTAGGCTCCAGTGTTGAAGTCCAGTTCGTTGCACTCAGCTTAATGGAGGGTGCAGGTACTACTGTCACTAACTGTATTGCATTGCATTGTATTGTACTATATGATCACCTTAACTTCCTCAATCTTGATGTAGGCTCCAGTATTGATGTCCAGTTCGTTGCACTCAGCTTAATGGAGGGTGCAGGTACTACTGTCACTAACTGTATTGCATTGCATTGTATTGTACTATATGATCACCTTAACTTCCTCAATCTTGATGTAGGCTCCAGTATTGATGTCCAGTTCGTTGCACTCAGCTTAATGGAGGGTGCAGGTACTACTGTCACTAACTGTATTGCATTGCATTGTATTGTACTATATGATCACCTTAACTTCCTCAATCTTGATGTAGGTTCCAGTGTTGATGTCCAGTTCGTTGCACTCGGATTCATTAAGGGTGAAGGTAGAACCGTCACTAACTGTATTGTGTGGCATCATATTGTATCGTACTACACTGCAGTGTATTGAATTGTACTGCTTCGTAGTGTACTGTATTGCATTGTACTGCATTGTACAGTCCGATCACCCTACCAGCCTCAATCCTGAGGTAGGGTCCAGTGCTGATGTCGATTTCGGTGTATTAAACTTCATGGAGGGTGTAGGTATTACCGTCACTGACTGTATTTCAATTGTATTGTATTGTATTATATTGTGTTGTATGATCACCTTATCAGCCTCAATCTTGAGGTAGGTTCCGGTGTTGATGTCGATTTCGGCGTACTCGGCTTCGTTGAGGCTGTAGCTACTACCGTCACTGAGTGTCACAGAGGTGGAAGCCTCCACAGCCAAGACGCGAACGTAGTCCCCCACCAGACGGTCAGGGGTGCTGGAGAAAAAAAAAGAACAAAAGTCCCGCTGCCTGGTATGTACATAATATATTACCCCCCCCCACACACACACACACACACCGCCATGATATGAACGTAGTCCCCCACTAGACGGTTAAGGGTGCTGGGAAGAACAGAAGAAGAAAAAAAGAACAGAGAAGAATCCCGCTGCCTGGTATGTACATAATATATTGACCCCCCCCCCCCCCCCGATACCGCCATGATATGAACGTAGTCCCCCTCCAGACGGTTAGGGGTGCTGGGAAGAACAGAACAAAAAAACAACCAAGAACACATTAAAAAATAAGAACAGAGAGAAATCCCGCTGCCTGGTACGTACAGAATATATTACCCCCCCAATTCCCCCCCCCCCCCCCATACAGCCATGATATGAACGTAATCTCCCACCAGACGGTCAGGGGGGTTGGGGTAGGAAAAAGACAAAAAACAAAAGCTAAAACACATTAGACATGAGAGCGAGGGAGAACTCCCGCTGCCTGGCATGTACACATTGCCAACCTGACGGTCATGGGTGCTGGGAGAAGAAAACAAAAAAAAGAACAAAAAGAACCCATTAACTAGACTGAAAAGTTATGGAATGTAGCATTCGAGAATCACCCGCGGACCCAGCCAACATTCCCACCTGATTTCAACTTGGGAACTCCATTTTCCGACCCCCCGATTTTCAGGGTCCAGCGATCTCCTTGACCTTGACCTTAATTGGTCAACAATATTCGGAAGGAGCATAAGCCAAACCACCTTCATACCACGTTTCAACATCCTATGTCGACTGGTGCGTGAGATATGGCTAAATTTTTATTTTTCATTTTCAAGGTAATGCGTCAAGGTCATCACCTTGACCTTGACCCCAAAAGGCACATCTACAGTACCTAGCCTACATGCACATCAAGTTTCATCTTCCTATCCTTATTCCTTCATGGTGATATGCTGTTATCTTGGGAACTCCATTTTTCCGATCCCCCGATTTTCAGGGTCCAGCGATCTCCTTGACCTTGACCTTGATTAGTCGACAATACCCGGAAGGAGCATAAGCCAAACCACCTTCATACCGAGTTTCAACATCATATGTTGACTGGTGCCCGAGATATGGCTAAAAATAATTTTCAATTGTCAAGGTCATACGTCAAGGTCATGACCTTGACCTTGACCTTGACCTTGACACCAAAAGGCACATCTACAGTACCTAGCCTACATGCACATCAAGTTTCATTTTCCTATCTTTATTCCTTCATGGTGATATGCTGTTAACAAACCCACACACATACATACATACACACACACACACACACACACACACACACACACACACACACACACACACACAGCCACTTACACAACAAAAACAATATCACCTTCGCTCCGTAAACTCCGCGGGTGATAAGCATAAGAGTAAGGGATAAATCCTGCTGCCTGGTATGTACACATTGATAGCTAGGCTTCCTGTGTCTACCACCTCTCCACCCGCCATGACACGATCGTAGTCACCCACCAGACGGTTAGTGGTGTGACTGCAGCGAGAGTGACCCGCGGCGCCCTTTCTTTCAGGTTCGACAGGAAAATCGAATCGAACATCGAGTCCTTCGGATGGGGACTTAAAGCTAGTCTGACCCCGTGCGCGTAAAAGTCCCACGGCAGTTGAAAGCCGGTAAGAGCAGGGAGAAGTCCCACTGCCTGGTACGACCAAATTGATAGCTAGGTTTCCCAAGTCTGCCCCACCCCTATCCTCACCCTCCCCCCCAAAAAAAAAAAGAAGAAAGAAGAGAAGGCGCTGCGCTTGCGGCGACGCACTCTCCAGGGGAGAGCAGCCCGAATCTCACAGAGACTATCGAGGTGATAAGCCCCCTAGTGGTTTGATTGCCCCCCCTAGCTAGTCAAATCCGCGGGCTAAGTTGGCCATTATTATGGCTACCAGATCTGAACCCAGATCTGACCCCCCCGCCCCTTCCCCTTACCCTCCCCCCCATGCCCCTGTTCCATGAGCTCCAGCCGACCCCCCCCCCCCCCCCCGCTGGCCCCCTGGACCTCTCTTTACACCCTCTACCCTACCTACTCCCTCCCCTCCCTTGAGCTGATCATCTGGGCAGCTGTTCTTTTCCCACAGTACCTGTGTTTATAGAGAATACCGGACCCCCCTGTTTCTATGCATCATAGTCGTCAACAAGCTGACGGAGGATGTAAAAGCGAAGAAGAAGAAGAAGAAGAAGAAGAAGAAGAAGAAGAAGAAGAAGAAGAAGAAGAAGAAGAAGAAGAAGAAGTAGAAGAAGAAGAAGAAGAAGAAGAAGAAGAAGAAGAAGAAGAAGAAGAAGAAGAAGAAGAAGAAGAAGAATAAGAAGAAGAAGAAGAAGAAGAAGAAGAAGAAGAAGAAGAAGAAGAAGAACAACAACAACAACAAGAAGAAGAAGAAGAACAAGAAGAAGAAGAACTGACCTGAAGGTGTAGAAGACCTTCCCCAGGGTGTCCACAGGGGGCAACTGCTCCGTCAGATGGTCCGAGGAGCCGGACCCCGCGGGCACGGATACCTTGAGGTTGCCGCAGACCACGCCCACAGGGGCTGTGGAGGTCACCTTGGCGCCCGTGAAGTCTGACGTGGAGGACGAGTCCTCCATGTGGAACGTCTCGAATCTGAAACAACGGGAGGGGTGGACATTGCATGCCAGTAGTCTTTTTTTTTTTTATTAAGCTAACAACACAGTTTACTGTTTTCTTACTGTTTTCTTACTAATACATCACATCACTCATTGAAAACTAACAACACTATGCCAGTAGAGTCATTTCCGACCATGAGTGCTAAGATGCCAACGTTTCGTGCTTGATTAATTGAACCCTTACTTAGTCCCTGGCAACTAAGTTTTTTGTTGTTTTTGTTTTTTATTGTTGTTGTTGTTACACCGCCACTGCCAACTGAAATTTGAACACCACCGGAGCCCCTCTTTTTCAGTCTTTTTTTTTTTTTTTCAAAAGGAGCCATGGGCCCTCAAGAGAACAAGAAGAAGAAGAAGAAGAAGAAGAAGAAGAAGAAGAAGAAGAAGAAGAAGAAGAAAGAAGAAGAAAAAGTAAACAATGACGAAAATTATTACTGAAGTCATAAAATTGAGAGCGACTAAAGCTAAACAAAAAGAAGTAGGGAAAAAAAGTACACAATGACGAACATTATTACTGACGTCATACAATTGAGATGGACTGAAGTTTAAAAAGTAGAAGGGGAAAAAACAACAATAAAAGAAGAAAAAAAAAAGAAAAAAAAAGTGAAGCTGTTTTCCAAATGGATAAGAAGTCTCTGACGTCATAACATTGAGATGGACTGAAGCTAAAAAAAGAAGAAGGGAAAACACAACAATACACAATGACGAAAGATATTACTGATAGTCATAACATTGAGATGGACTGAACTTAGGTTTAGGATGATGGTTCTTCTTCTTGTTCTTCTTCTTACAATTACTGGACTGGGCCTCGCGGCGTTTAACCCTTTCACCGCCAAAGTCGCATTTTTTAGCACCACAATGATTTAACACCCATGTCACTAAAAGGCATCAAATCAGGGCCTGTTATCCAAAGACCCTGTTCTCTTCATTTTGGGAGCTAAGGATAGGCCTTACTTTAAATATGTTACAGAGGATTCCCCAATATTACAGACATACGTTTTTTCTCTACCCAGGTAAGTTTAATGGACATGTTGTGCTGAAACATGGCTGGCGGTGAAAGGGTTAAAGTTCAACTTGGTACGTGATTGGTTCTGATCCTTCCTACCTTTGGAGGGTGATAGAGATGGTATCGCCATCTGTATAGGACACCCCGTTGTACGAGATGGACAAGGGTCCCTGGAGATTGGTTGGAAGCAGAATGTCCACGTCTGTGTTGTCCTCGGTAGCAACTATGACCATCTGGGCTTCGCTGATGGCCGTCAGGGCGTAATACTCCGTAGATAACACGCCCACCTGGTTACAACATTAGGAGCAATGTTAATCATTAATCACTATACACAGTAGCTTTTCTCAGCTCCTTTCAGTTCATGCCTTTTGTTAACACTCGTCACCAGCATAAACCAATTTAAAGTGTTTTATCCATTAGACTTACATTGTTTTATGGTGGTATGCTACTTGTAAGGTCTTTTCCTATCCCTTACCCAAATCAATGATAAGAATATTTGCCTCTGTTAAAAGAAATAACTTGAAACAAATAGCTCTCTGTGGAAAACTGAAAGGAGCTAGAATGAGGGGAATTCGTGTACTGTGTATAGGATTGTGTACAATATAACGATGGCTTTGAGTCAAAACGGACTATCTTTAGATAGTCCATTGGTGTATTATTGAACTTATTATGAAAACTAATAACTCGCTTTAAAAAAAAGACTGCAGAAATATAAAAAGCATAACCCCCTTTGTATATTATTTGCGGACACATTAGGAGCAATATTAATAATTAATCACTATAGGATTGTGTACAATATCATGTCCTGTGTATTGTCAGATAACACGTCCACATCTTGTGAACACATTATGAGCAATATAAATAATTAATCACTATAGGATTGTGTTCGATATCATGTCCTGTGTATTGCTAGATAACACGTCCACACCTGGTGAACACATTATGAGCAATATTGATCATTAATCACTGTAGGATTGTGTACAATATCATGTCCTGTGTATTGTCATATAACACGTCCACACCTGGTGAACACATTAGGAGCAATATTAATCATGAATCACTATAGGATTGTGTTCGATATCATGTCCTGTGTATTGTTAGATAACACGTCCACACCTGGTGAACACATTATGAGCAATATTGATCATTAATCACTATAGGATTGTGTTCGATATCATGTCCTGTGTATTGTTAGATAACACGTCCACACCTGGTGAAAACATTATGAGCAATATTGATCATTAATCACTATAGGATTGTGTTCGATATCGTGTTCTGTGTATTGTCAGATAACACGTCCACATTTGGTGAAAACATTATGAGCAATATTAATCATTAATCACTATAGGATTGTGTTCGATATCATGTCCTGTGTATTGTTAGATAACACGTCCAAACACGTATTAACACTATCATTCGCATTAATAATCATAGGATTGTGTACAATAGAATTGTGGCAACAATGACCGGTTGTGTTTCACTGATAATAGTAATGGCGTGATATTCTGTCGATTGCAATCATGTCCACCCAGTAACAATGCCGATAATAATATTGATAATGGAAATAACCATGATAATAAATGATGACACGTCTGCGGCAAAGCATCTTCTACTGTTACAATGGACATATTGTTTAAATAGACAGACATACTTTCGGATTTACAGGCAGACACATAGACAGATAGACAGACAGACAGACATATATACAGACAAACAGAAAGTTTACAGACAGACAGATAGAAAAGCTTGCAGACAGACAGACAGACAGACAGAAAGGCTTACAGACCGACCGACAGACATACATATATACAGGCAGACAGAAAGGCTTACAGACAAACAGACAGATATACATA
>CM065704.1:7000390-7014102 GCA_017654935.2 Phymorhynchus buccinoides
GAACTGACTACAAATATGATGAACAAAACTGGTAGGATTTCATCAGATTTCATGTTAGACAGTATAATTTCACGAGGATCATGCCTCGTGTATAGGGAACTGACTACAAATATAATGAACAAAACTGGTAGGATTTCATCAGATTCAGTTAGACAGTAGAATTTCACGAGGATCATGGATGCCTCGTGTATAGGGAACTGACTACAAATATAGTGAACAAAACTGGTAGGATTTCATCAGATTCATTTATACAGTAGAATTTCACGAGGATCATGCCTCGTGTACGGGGAACTGACTACAAATATGATGAACAAAACTGGTAGGATTTCATCAGATTCAGTTAGACAGCATAATTTCACGAGGATCATGCCTCGTGTATAGGGAACTGACTACAAATATAATGAACAAAACTGGTAGGATTTCATCAGATTCATTTATACAGTAGAATTTCACGAGGATCATGCTTCGTGTATAGGGAACTGACTACAAAATATAATTGAACAAAACTAGTAGGGTTTCATCAGATTCAGTTAGACAGTATAATTTCACGAGGATCATGCCTCGTGTATAGGGAATTGACTACAAATATAATGAACAAAACTGGTAGGATTTCATCAGATTCATTTAGACAGTAGAATTTCACGAGAATCATGCGTTCGTGTACGGGGAACTGACTACAAATATGATGAACAAAACTGGTAGGATTTCATCAGATTCAGTTAGACAGTACTAATTTCACGATTGATCATGCCTCGTGTATAGGGAATCTGACTACAAATATAATGAACAAAACTGGTAGGATTTCATCAGATTCAGTTAGACAGTAGAATTTCACGAGGATCATGCCTCGTGTATAGGGAACTGACTACAAATATAATGAACAAAACTGGTAGGATTTCATCAGATTCATTTATACAGTAGAATTTCACGAGGATCATGCTCGTGTACGTGGGAACTGACTACAAATATGATGACAACAAAACTGGTAGGATTTCATCAGATTCATTAAGACAGCATAATTTCACGAGGATCATGCCTCGTGTATAGGGAACTGACTACAAATAATAGTGCACAAAAGCTATTCAGGATTTCATCAGATTCATTTATACAGTAGAATTTCACGAGGATCATGCCTCGTGTATAGGGAACTGACTACAAATATAATGAACAAAACTGGTAGGATTTCATCAGATTCAGTTAGACAGTATAATTTCACGAGGATCATGCCTCGTGTACGGGGAACTGACTACAAATATAATGAACAAAACTGGTAGGATTTCATCAGATTCATTTACTAGACAGTAGAATTTCACGAGAATCATGCCTCGTGTACGGGGAACTGGACTACAAATATGATGAACATACAACTTGTAGGATTTTCATCAGATTCATGTAGACAGTAGAATTTCACGAGAATCATGCCTCACAAAGGTTACAATCGGATCGCACTGGGATTGAATCGTATGCCGTATTGCAACCCCTTGACTATTAAGAGCCCTTCCAGCCCTGTAGAGTGGCACAGAGGTAACGCGTTTCGCCTCGCATGCAATAAATCCGAGTTCGAATCTGCGTAGAGGGGATTTTCCCCCTCTCTCTCTCTGCACTAGGCCTTACGGTCTGAACGTGGAGTCTTTCGGATGAGACGATAAACCGAGGTCCCGTGTGCCCATGCACTTAGCACACGCTAAACCCAGTGGCAACAAAAAAAAGTTGTCATTGATTTTTGTCACAATTTACACCACACACACACACCCCTTCCTTCCTCATCAGTCACACACAAAAATGCATGCCAAAAAAATGGGTGGTGTGCTTCTGGCTGTGAAAGGCGTTCTCTCCAGGTGGGAGCAACCCGAATGATAAAAGTACCAAATACCAAGATGCCCGCGTCTTACCTCCGGAGTGACAGGAGGGCAGGAAGAGAAGAAATACCACCAGAGTAGCCGTTCTTGTTCCCATGGTGATGGCCAATCGCTGCTCGTCTGTTGCCTGCCGTCACCTGACAATTATGTATTTATTAATTAATTAATTTATTCATATATTTATTTATGTATGTATTTATTCATTAACGTATTTATATATTTATTTATGTATGTATTTATTCATTCATCCATCCATTATCTATCTATTTATTTATCTATCTATGTATCTATCTATGTATCTATCTATCTATCTATCTATCTATCTATCTATCTATCTATCTATCTATCGATCTACCTATCTACCTATCTTTCTATCTAACTATATATCGATCTACCTACCTATCTATCTATCTATCTGTAACTATGTTTGATCGACTTATCTATATCTATCTATCTATCTATCTATCTATCTATCTATCTATCTATCTATCCATCTATCTATTGATCTACCTACCTACCTAACTATCTATATATGTAACTATGATATCGATCTACCTACCTATCTATCGATCTATCTATCTATCTATCGATCTATCTATCTATCGGTCTATCTATCTATCCATCTATCTATCTATCTATATATCTATATATCTACCTACCTATTCTATCCCTCTATCTATCTATCTATCGGTCTACTACCTATCTATCCATCTATCTATCTATCTATCGGTCTACCTACCTATCTATCCATCCATCTATCTATTCTATCGGTCTACCTACCTTTCTATCCATCTATCTATCTATCTATCGGTCTACCTACCTATCTATCCATCTATCTATCTATCTACACGCATGCACTGTGCTGTGCACTCACGCTTGCATCCGCGCGCGCACACACACACAGACACACACACGCCATGCGAGCGCGCGCGCGCGCGCGCGCGCGACACGATATGAATGAGTCAGTACACCATACAGTAGGTCATACAGACACTTGGGCATTGTGTATCAAATTCTTATATCAAACGTTCATCATTATTGTCTAGTCTAATAGATCACACAAACATAGTCTGGAGAGAAAAGTGTGGGGGGAAAAGAATGGCATCGAAACTTAACTTTGATGGACAAAAAATGCTGAATTAAAATAAATATATTTATGTTATTATCTATTCAGTACTAATTCATTCGTTAATTTCTTTCTTTCTTTCTTTACTTTTTTTTCTTTTCATTTGTTTGTTTACTTATTCACTACAACCACGACAAGCCTACTACTACTACTATCTTTCATCATGACACATTTCAAGCGCAGAGGTAATCAAAGGCAGCGATTTAATGCTCCCGACAAAAATAGATGATTTTGACCCAAAAAACAGATGCTTGTGGCAAAAGAAAAAAGACCATCTAACCCTAACCCTAACCATAACCCTAACCACGGAAAGAACCAAGAAATAGAGCAGGAGTGGTGTAAATCTACATATTTTGCCGATAAATCGATGTACAAAGCCATGCACTTATACTATTTTTTTTTGCTGGAACCATTCCTTTTTGGGGTTGATAAATTTTAAGTCGTAATCAAATAATTAAAAGAGTATCTGCATTTCCTTGTTAGAACTTGTAACATCAGCTATGACAATATTCTTACAATCGTACAATTAAGAGAACAAACATGTTCATTGATATACTGAGTTTGATTAAATTATTACCAAACATTAATGAATAAATTCTCAACTTTACTTTTTTTTAACGTAAAGTAATTTATATTGAGTTCAACAAATCCGCAAGAGAAAAAACAACAACACCAAATCAAACTAACATACTCACATAAAAGAAAGGGTAAATTAACCCTTTCGCTGCCAGCCATTTTTCAGCCAAACAAATTCCATTAAACTTAAACTGGAAAGAAACAAAAATTATCTGCAATATTGAGAATTCCTCTGTGACATGCATAACATTAGGCCTATCCTTACCTCCCAAAATTAAGAAAATAGGGTCTTTGGATAATAACAGGCCCTGATTTGATGCCTTTAAGTGACATGGGTGTTAAATCATTGTGGTGCTAAAATGCGACATTGGCGGTGAAAGGGTTAAAAGGAATATGTGTAAACAAAAACTGTAAGTAAATAGATTGCGAATAAATGAAAAGAAAACAGCAAGGAAAAAAACCATACTAACATAAACGAAAGGGTGAATTAGAATGAATATGTGGAGAGAGAAAAAACTGTAAGTAAATACTTTGCAAATCCATGAACAACGCAACGCTATATTAGAATTAAAAATATCAAAATACAAATTAAACAAAATAAGAAGGTAACTCACAGAGCACAGGCATTTTTACATCCGAGTTTAGCAACGCAGTGAGCTTTCAATACAAATATGACTATTAACAAACGAAAAAATAATGTTTTCTATCGCTCAAAAACGAGAGCTCTGTACTAACATACCTATGGAAAATGTCATTAACGGTTGAGCAGGCTCTTTGAACCCCCCACCCCCACCCCCCACCCAGTAATTAACTTTTGTTATTTACTGGATAACTCTCGGCAGGTAATTAAATGCTTCCCTTTGTTTCTTAGTTCCTTGCTTTCTTTGTTCGTTTATTTATGCATTTATTTGTTATCCGTCGCCCCCCTCCCCGTGAGGATACCGGGGGATCTTTTTCGTAAAAAAATAGTTCCCCACCTTCTGGAAGTTCTGTGCTTGTAACTTCCTCTATTCTGCCATTCTCTTTGACTCCTGCCTTTTCCCTCTACTTTCCATCATCTACTATCTTTCTGACTTATTGGCCCCTTCTCCTGCCTTTGTTCCCAAAAAAAAAAAATCTTCCAAATACATTTGCCCCCTTTGAGCTCCTCCGAAATCGGAATGTGTCGGCTGTACGCAGTGAAGAGACCAGTGAAAACAGAAAACCGGACCCATAAGTATCCTGTACCATTGTGGCCATTATGGCCTGATAACGCAGAAGAAGAAGAAAATGAAGAAGAATCCGTCGCCCCACTTTGTGATTAGGTCGTTAAGGACTATGCGATCGTTTCTAATCGCATCCAGTTCCCTCTCCCCCCCCTGTCTGTTCGACAGCATGTCTTGAACTGTCCACACAGATTCGCCTCACCATTTGTGTTTTTTGTGTATGGTCTGAGACACCCGTGACTTCATTTTATTACCTGAGGAAGTCGGCGAGTATCCCTGATGGCATCGTGAGCCTATTTTTCCCCATTGCCCTTTCTTTATTTCAAGAACTGCTGTTACATTGGAGATCTTCTTCAATATGTTGTGTCATGATGAGTCTTATATATCGCGCCTATCAGCTCTGGGAAACCAGTGTCTAGAAACGCCAAGTATATTATGTTGCCATAGTGTAAAGCTAAGCGACTAAGTTCTCTTCTCTCAACCTCCTTTTCCTTCAAAACCGCTGAATACTCTTATTCTGTTTCTTGTGAAGTCTTAGTTAATCTTCCATTCAAGTAAAATATCTATGTACGTCTATACTCTTTTTCTTTTTTTCTTATAGTTTAAAACTATATGAAAAAACAAACATAGTTTGGTTAGGATTTGATATTGGTGCGCATACATCCGTGTCCTATTTGTTTTCCCTTATATTACGTTTATCGCTCAAAGTGTTACATTTTAGGATTTTTTAGATGTATGTTTTGTTTATAATACACTACGTTAGGTTTTCTGGGTTCACTTATAAATTAGGAATATTTCGTGAGATATACGTACTGTATTTTTAGTAAAGTGTGCAAATATCGAGAAATCGTGCAACAATAAATGAGGGGGTGTGGGCGGTAGACACTTATTCAAATTTTTCTTGAGCCTCTAATTGTTAGATAAACAGTTGTTTTTATCTATGAAAACGTTTAGATTCCTGTGGTTACTTATAATTATGAATTATTTCGTGAAAAATACGTATTTAATTTAGCAATAGCATAAGAATCGCACAAATGAGGTTTGAAAAAGAAGAGATATTATTCCTCATTTTGAACCCTAATTGTTAATAACAATCACAAACAGAACGTTGTTTGTGACCTATGTAAAGCACGTCCGCACCATAACCTATTAAAACCCATTTGATGAACAAATCTCTTTTCTTGATAAGTTCTATAATCCTATATGCAGTTGTCATATGTCCCATTTTTCAGTTTTCACTGGTCTCGCCCTCTGCGTACGCCGACACATTCTGATTTTTGATAAGGAGGCTCAAAGGAGAGAAAAAAATATTTTGAACATTTTTTAACAAACAAGAGGCGAAGCCTTCAAAAAGCTTCACGTTCTAATTTTTGATACTATAGAGTAATGGCAGAAGTGTCATGTCACTAATGTAGCTATTGCAAAGTTCCCAATGAGAGTATTCGGGTTTTCCATCAGTTTAGTAATAGTACGATGAAGCTGTTCCATGGTTTCCCAATAAACGTTTGTGACTTGAAAATTTAAATCAGTTTTCGAGACTATCAAGTGTAATGCACTACATTCTGTCTTAATTTTTATGTAAAGGTTGACTACATATTTGGTATTACTATTTATTATTTAGTTTGCTTGGTTAGACATATAATTAGAGATGGTGTCGGGTCTTCCAGCTCCCTATGGAGCACGTGGCATCCACCCACTGCCCCAGTATATACTCTAAAAATACGTTTCTATCCCAGTGTCGGTATTTTTTCCCCCCGAAAGATGAAATCTAACAAATCGTTCACGTTGTTAATACATGCATAATAATATATATTGATTCAATATTTTTTGTGTTCCCTATTGTTCTTTCTTGCTTTGTCCTTCATGCAAATAATTTGTTCATTAGTCTTTCCAGAACGCCTTTCTATTCTCTGGTCATCATCTTTCTTGACTCTCTTTCTTCTTTTCAAAATGTTTGCCATTCTGCATCTGCCTAATGTTTCCCACTTTATTAGCTCTTTTTTAATAATATCCTTTTTTATTCCCTTTGCCATATTATTTTTTTTTAAATGCCCATATCTATATCTATATACGAAACTGTCTTTTTACAATACTACATTCCTTTTACTCACTTTCATAATACTTCTCTTCCAAAATGTCCCCATATCGGTATGTATATTAAGAAAATATCTGTTCTTTTTGTTTGTTTGTCTTGACCATACTTCTCTTCTATTTCTGTAGTACGCTACTGAAAAAACTACTGCACACACCAGGCTTAAGCTCTATTTGGCTTCTTAAGATGCGCAACCTCTTGCGATCTTGTCTACACACTTCTATTCGCTTTTCTTTTCTCGTTCTTGTCTATATATTCAGCTTAGCTCGTCCTTATGGATGGATTCTTACCTCTTTGTTCCTCCGTCCAGTGTCTGCCACCCTCAGACCATCTCCCTCTGACGTAGTTTCACCGAATCGTCCTAATTCATTTTCTATGTGGCCTCGGTACCCATATACCGCCTCATAAACTTCCTTCGCTCCATTAAAGACCTTGCCACACCTGAGTCGTAGTCTTCGCATTAATTTAAGACCCTCGCGGGTCTGGGGTCTCACCCTGTTGTCTTGCTTAAGCGCTGCTTGAACGTGCGATATCTCTGGGTGTCCATTGTGTGTGGATCTTAGTTGGTGTCGACTATTGCCGTGGGTCGGTTTTTAGACAACAGGGCTGGCCATATATTTAGTTGTAACAGGGCACGAGGAGGGTGGTTACAGTGTATAAGAAAGCTATTGTAATTGCTCGTAATAAATGTGAACATCGGCGCCAAGTTTATCGGATTCGTGCGATTGACGGTTGTGTAAAATGAATAGTTTTCCTTTTTGGACAGCGTTGTTTTAGTTTAAGTGGTTTTTGGCGACAGAGAATGAGAGAAAGAGGGGGATAAAAGTTACTAGGAGAGTAGTTGAGAGATAGATAGAGTGTGAAGAGAGATAGAGAGAGAGAGAGTAGGAGACGAGGATAGAGAGAGAGAGACGTGAGAGAGAGCAGAGAGATGTTGTGTGTGTGTGGTGTGTGTAGAGAGAGAGAGTAGAGAGAGAGGAGAGAGGAGAGTAGGATAAAGAGAGAGTGAGAGAGATGCGAGAGTAGAGAGAGAGGACAGAGTGAGTGAGAGTAGAGAAGAGAGAGAGATAGAGAGAGATGAAGGACGAGAGAGAGAGAGAGAGCGAGCTGGAGAGACAGAGAGGCAGAAAACAGATAGATAGATAAGAGAGAGAGAGAGGAAGAGAGAGAGAGAGAGAGAGAGAGGAGTAGAGAGAGGAGAGAATGAGAGAGGAGAGAGAGAGAGAGAGAGAGATAGAGAGAGAGAGAGAAGAGAGAGAGAGAGAGATGCGTAGATGGAGAGAGAGAGGAGTAGAGCAGAGAGAGAGATAGATAGATAGTTCAAACTAACAAACTTCAAACACTTTATTACAAGGATAAGAATTTAGGCTGGGCCCTAGTCTTCCGTTCTGTCCTTGGTTCTAAGCATGCAACACATAACTAATCATTGTAAACTTATTGAGACACAAGGAACATCACCAATCATATACAACAACAGTATCACAGTAACGACATGGTAAGGTCAGAGCATCACAGACATCAGCAATAAATAACAAGCACGAACAATAAACTAACCGACCGAATTATAACAAACAGAAATAGAAAATATAGACAAAACACTTACTTTCACTATACAGTTTTACTTCTTCTACTAGTACTACCATTACTCACTCTACCTACTACTTATTTAATTAGAGAGAGGAGATAGTAGAGAAGAAAGAGAGGGGAGGAGAGAGAGTAGATCGAGAAGAGAGCAGATAGAGAGACAGGAGAGAGTGAGAGATGATAGAATAGAGAGAGAGAGAGAGAGAGTGTGTGTGTGTGTGTGTGGGTGTGTGTGGTTTTGGGTTGTGTGGTGTTGTGTGTGTGTATGTGTGTGTGTGTGGTGTGTTTGGTGTTGAGAGAGATGAGAGGAGAGTAGAGAGAGACGAGCTGAGATAGAGAGACGAGACGAAGTGAGAGTGAGGAGAGAGAGTGGAGGGGACAGAGGAGAGAGAGAGAGAGAGATAGAGTAGAGAGAGAGAGAGAGCAGAAAGTATAGAGCGAGAGCAGAGCGATAGAGAGAGAGAGAGAGAGGAGAGAGAGAAGAGAGATGAGAGAGAGAGATGAGAAGAGAGACAGCAGATGATAGAGAGAGATGACTGAGAGAGAGAGATATAGTGAGAGCAGAGAGAGACGAGAGAGTAGAGAGAGAGAGATAGTGAGTCAGAGAGAGACGAGAGTGAGAGAGAGAGCGCTTCACGACGAACCTTTGAAAAGCACACATTTTTGTGATTTTAGTTATTTTTCAACAACATCTTTATAAAATCGGCAGCAAGTATATCACGTTGTGGAAACTAATAATAGACTAAACGCATGCCCATGCTCACACCGACACACACACGGACTACGAGTACACCACACACACACACACACTACACGCACACCACACGCCCTCACAACGCACGCACGCCGGCACAGTACTCACACGCACCGTCACTAACACACACCACACTCCTTGATCGCCATACACAGTAGTTCAATCACACACGCTCACACATACACACACACACAATGAGTTATGTATTGCGAGTGAGGTTGTTTACGACACACACACTCAAAACACCACTACACACACACACACACGACCACGCACGGCTACCTACGCACACTAACTACGCCGCTGCACGCAGACCTACGTACTGCCACTGGCAGCGGTCACACACACCAACACACACGGACACTGATCACACACACACCGCACGCCACCAACGTTGTCACGGCTCACGCTATTCGTCCAGATACGCGCCCAGCACTCATCTTTAGGTATCTTAGTCTCCGACGCATCGCGCTGTCTTACGCAGCGGTACACACACATCCCCAAACCCACATCATTACACATTACTATCACGCCTCTATCAACACTCACACACCATACACACACTACGCACGACGACACTCAGAAATAATGTGACATAGCTACACACGCTCACTACAACACGATCTACTCTACACACACCCACACTTGACAATGTGGTGCTTTATCATATATGCACCAGTATTGGGTCTGATAGAACTCCTATTTCACGTGTGTTACACCGTTTATCGATACTTATTACCACATCCTGGACTTACGACTTCCGCCACGTTTTGCGTCGGCCACTCTCCCTCCGACTTTGTGAGGAAGTCCTTGAGCTTATTTCTTGAGCTCTTCATAACTTTTTCAAATGTGTCTAGATTTATTGGCACAAACGTAGCCGGTATGGTTTTACTCAATAGCGTAGCTCAACTACACTCATTTCTTGTATTTCTTTACTGTACTATACTAGGAAGGTAACACTGACACTACGAATACATCCGGGTTGTTTTTTTAATAAAGGATTACATCCCCCCCGCCAGCCCGCCCTTCCCCCACTGGCCTCCGCGCCAGAATACTGTCTATAATGTCAATACTCACATGACAAGGCTTTATGTGTCGTGCAAAACAACACCTAACAGTCACATTGGCATCAATTATTTGTAGTTTACATTGTGAAATTATTGCTAATACATATCATATTCGTTATGATAAATGTCATTAGTTTATCTTATTTGCAATTATTACTTTGATTGATTTATTATTTGTATTATTATTATTATTATTATTATTTTGTATCAGTAGTTAGTAGTATGTACGTAGTGAGTCGTTATGCAATAGTATTAAGTAGTAAGTAGTAGTACTAGTAGTCCCGAAGTAGTAAGTAGTAGTAGTAGCAGCAGCAGTAGTTAGTAGTATTAGCCAGTAGCAAAGTAGTAGTAGTAGTAGTAAGTAGTAGTCAGTAGTAGTTAGTAGTAGTAGTAGTAGTAGTAGTATAAGTAGTAGTAGTAGTAGTAGTAGTAGTAGTCAGTTAGTAGTAGTAGTAGTTAGTAGTTAGTAGTAGTAGTAGTAGCAGTAGTAGTGTAGTAGTAGTAGTAGTAGTAGTAGTAGCAGCAGTAGTAGTAGTAGTAGTAGTAGTAGTAGTAGTAGTAGTAGTAGTAGTAGCAAGCAGTAGCAGCAGCAGCAGCAGTAGTAGCAGCAGTAGTAGTAGTAGTAGTAGTAGTAGTAGTTAGTAAGTAGTAGTAGTTAGTAGTAGTAGTAGTAGTAGTAGTAGCAGCAGCAGCAGCAGCAGTAGCAGTAGTAGTAGTAGTAGTAGTAGTAGTAGTAGTTAGTAGTATTAGTAGTAGTAGTAGCAGTAGTAGCAGTAGTAGCAGTAGTTAGTAGTTATAGTAGTAGTAGTAGTAGTAGTTAGTAGTAGTAGCATTAGTAGTAGTAGTAGTAGTAGTAGTAGTAGTAGTAGTAGTAGTAGTAGTAGTAGTAGCAGTAGTAGTAGTAGTAGTAGTATTAGTAGCAGTAGTATAGTAGTAGTAGTAGTAGTAGTAGTTAGTAGTAGTAGTAGTAGTATTAGTAGTAGTAGTAGTAGTAGTAGTAGTAGTGTAAGTAAGTAGGAGTAGTAGTAGTAGTAGTAGTAGTAGTAGTAGTAGTAGTAGTAGTCAGTAGTAGTAGTAGTAGTAGTAGTAGTTATAGTAGTAGTAGTAGTAGTAGTAGTAGTAGTAGGTAGTAGTAGTAGCAGTAGTAGTAGTCAGTAGTAGTAGTAGCAGTCGCAGTAGTAGTAGTAGTAGTAGTCGTAGTATAGTAGTAGTAGTAGTAGTAGTAGTAGCAGTAGTAAGTAGTAGTAGCAGAAAGCAGTTGTAGTAGTAGTAGTAAGTAGTAGTAGAAGCAGTACAGAAGCAGGCAGCGCAGCAGCAGCAGCAGCAGCAGTAGTAGTAGTAAGCAGCAGCAGCAGTTGGTCAGCCAAGCAGTAGTAGTAGGCTAGTAGTAGTATTTTAGTAGTAGTAGTTTTGTAGTAGTAGTGTAGTAGTAGTAGTAGTTTTTAGTAGTAGTATTAGTAGTTTCCCCAACACGCCAACTGTCCTCAAATCCCGTTGGCCGAGAGAGCGGGGCTGTAGCGCTGGCAAAAGGCATCTCCACTACAAAACACATTCTATTCTAATTCTAAGCCCAGCCCTGGAATAATAGTATATCCCCCCCGAGTCCCCTAACCCCCCCCCCCCCCCTATCTGCTATGGTGGCTAGTACATGATCGACACGACAGAATGGCATACATAATTATTAACACAGAGAATAATGTTAATCATTTTTCTAACCGTCATATTCTTGACTACTAAGTCTACTCCATGCGAGGATTCTTGTTTTCTTCGATTCTTTGTCCTGTGTGTGTGTGTGTGTGTGTGGTGAAGGGTGGTGTGCCTAGAAGTCAGCACGGTGAACCTGAGTCGTTCAAGGTCACGGTAACAGGTCGGGGGCTGCTTTTAATGAAAGGTTTCTCAGGCAGGTCGTACCCTTTTTTTAGGGACCGTGCTGGGTACACAACAAGAGGTCAATGTTTCAGAGGCTTTTTCTGCGCTGTAATTGCTTATGGATGGTTTAGTACTAAGATCCTGGAACTGATCAATATGCTCTATATATAGGCCTAAGCGTTCAACACACACACACGGACTCCCTACGCACGCACGTGAGGTCGACGTAACACACCGCACGCACGAACCACACGCAACACACACAGACACACATAGACACACACACCACACACACACACAGACGCGCGGCGCGCGCGCATCGACACCTACACACACACATACATACGCGCGGCGCCGCGCACGCGCACACGCACTCACCACGCCCGACACGCACGCACGCACACGCACCACGGCGACAGCACCGCACACGCACGCCGACACACACACACACACACAACACAAGGCCACACATAAAAAACACCCACACACACACACACACACACAGTATCCTTAGCTGCCTGGCTAACACCTGTCTACGTTAATCTCTCAAATCATAGGCATGCTCTCACTTCAACAAAGTTGGGTAAGCACCCTAACTGACATTCAACTTTAGATTATACCATTCTGTTTCAACCCTTTCCCTATCTTTCTTTTCCACCCCCTTCTTACCACGAAGGCCGAGAATGAAAGAGTAAAGACAGAAAGATAGTAGATTGCAGTAGCAAAGGGAAAAAGGCAGAAGCTCAAAAGAGAGGGACAGTTTAAAAGGAAGCACAACCCAGAACTTCCAGAAGGTGGGGGAACTATTTGTACTGGAAGATTCCCCGGTATCCCACGGGGATAGACTCGCGAGAGGGGCGGGGTCGTCCAGCTCTTCCGTACGGAGGCACGAGGCATCCATCGACTGCCCCTATATAATTTTTATGGACCTGAAAAAGCGGGAAGGTTAAAAAATTTAATATTCTCCGTGACCACATCTCTTTTTTCGGTCACTTAGCCTTGTGACGATTTTTGCGCTGTTTCGTAGATACGTTTACTTCAGGTTCTGTAGTCATAACTTTTGCGACCGTTAACACGAGTATTAAACATGTACATTAGACTAAATTAGTCATCGCATTTACCAGCTTAGCCATATTTAACGTGTTACTTCCCCGTGTTAACTGTTTAAGACGTACCCATGACTACGTAATCATAAATGCGGAAGACCGTTAACAAACGAGTAGCAACATGGTCATTGACATTAGTCAATCGTTTTGTGCCAGCTTAGCCACATTTACGTTGTCAATACCCCGCGTTAAGTGTTTACGGACGTACTCATGACTATACGGAATCCTGGATCTTGACCAGAGGTTTGTTTGTTTGGTTTTGTTTTTCTTACCCAAGTTAGCAACACGGTCAGACAGATTATACGTCGCTTCGTCCTAAAGCTCTTGAACCTTTTTTAAGTTCCATTGCGCCGTGAACGTTAGGTTTGTACTCGGAGGAGAGAGAGAGAGGAGGAAGAGATAGAGAGAGGGAGAGAGGAGAGAGAGAGCGAGAAGAGAGAGAGCGAGCATAGAGGAAGGGGTGGATCGGAGGGG